>CDFF01071242.1:30937-52788 GCA_000826265.1 Acanthamoeba culbertsoni
CGCCAGCCCTTTTTACGTTTGTGCCTGAGCGGTGGCAAACAACTTGCAGAGCTGAGGGCAAGAAGGATGGAAACATCATCATGGGTGTCCATAGGGAGGAAGAGGGAGGCTGAAATGGAAGAGGTTACTGATATCATGAGCTTACAAGGTCCTGTTACTTGCCTTTCGGTCGAGCAACCCTGTTGACACTACTGCCATGGTCTCTTAGAGGAGTTGCATGAGTGGGAAGAGGGGGGACCTTACCAGGACTGGACAGACATTCCGCGCTGGAGGCATCTGCGTGATGTTCAGAACGTCTACCTCAACCCTGCAATAGACGATAGGTAGGTTCCACTTTCGGTGATCAGGTACTCAGATACGAACACGATCCACGGTTTAAGGGCTTTGTGGATGCCGAGGGTTGACGTGTTTGAAGAGGATGAAGGCCACATGCGGGTCGAAGTCGAGCTACCTGGCGTTCCCCGGTAAAGGACACCTGCGCGGTGTGCGTTGGACCATAACACTGACCTCTTTCCTGCGAAAGAGACGATGTGAACCTGGTGGTCGGCAAGAGCGAAGTGACCATATGCGCTTTGAAGCCTCAGTCGACCAAAGAGACAAGGGGCCGCTATAGGATGAAAGAGCGCCATTTCGGACGCTTCTTCCGCCGTTTGACAGTGCCTTACTTGTGCGGCATTACCATCACCAGCATCAACTGCATTCCCCAGTATCCTGGGGAGCGATCTTGAAACTGACTTGCACTGCAACAACCCAAGGATTGACGTGAAGCGGGTGCGCGCACACCTAATCAACGGAATCCTGCATATACACCTTCCCTTGCTCCGAGAACCCGCCCTCGCGATTCCAATTGAAGGGACAGCCTGAAGGCCAACTGCTGGCCACAGGAACCTCGGCGTTTCCTTAGAACCTCCCCAGTCGGGTTGCCTCTCCGCCTTTATTGCGCTGGCACACATCTACAAACACATACGCTTAGAAGGTGAAGGCAGGGTTCTTGCCCTTGAAGGTGGTGCCCGAGGTGCGGATTGTCACGCCGGCGCAGTAGTGGCCAGCAGCCACGGCCTCGTCCTGCAGGTCCCCCCCCCACCCTACGTCAGCCGCTATCTCCGTCGCTTGCGGTCCTTCTCTTTGTTGTTTCTTGTTCTTGTTCTTTTTCTTTCTTTTTTTTGGGGGGGGGATGGTGGAGGGCGACGTACGAGGGACTTGTCCTGGACGAACTTGGCCAGGAAGCCGCCCACGAACGAGTCGCCGGCGCCGTTCAGGTCGACGATCTCCTCGGCGGCCACAGGCGGCACGGCAAACTCCTTGACCTCGCCCTTGTAGGCCACCACGGTAGCCTTGGCGCCCTGCGTGAGGATGACCATCCTGTCCCTCTGGCCGTTCACCTTGGGCAGGGCGGCGGCCTTCAGGGCCACCTCCTTCGCGTCGTCCTGCGAAGGAAAACTCGAGTCAACACCAAATACTTGGTTCTCTTATATTATAATATTATATAATATAATATAATATATTGAGAGTGAGTGGAGGACAAGTACGCTGCAGCCGAGGCGCTTGGCAAGCGCGGCGGCCTCGCTCTCGTTGCCGAAGAGGACGTCGACGTAGGGGAGGAGCTTCTCGAACTTTCCGTCCCAGAAGAAGTCGAGGAGGAAGGGGGCCGAGAGGTTCATCATGAACACCTTGTTGTGCTTCACGGCGTGCTCGGCGGCCGCGAGGATGGTGTCCACGGACACCGTCACGAAGAAACCCTAACACGACGCAGGCGTTGTGGTTAATGCCAAGTCAAGTCGTGTCTATGGCACTCTTAAAGCGGGCCGACGGGTGTCTTTCCTTCCCGATTGCTTGAATGGGGGGGGATTTCATTTATGGGGGGGGAGAGGGAGAGGGACGGACGTACGGTGATGTAGATGTACTTGACCTTGTTGAGGACCTCCTGAATGGCGGGGCTGTCGAAGTGCTCCTTCTTGTAGCAGTTGGCGGCGGCGAGGTTGGCGACGAGCGACCTGAATTTACAAAATAACACAAGATAAAATAAAGTTAGAAATGCGAGTCAAAAAATGTAGGAATATATAAACGCGAAATATCCGACGAAGACGAACCTGTCCTTGTCGGTGACGAGGACAGCACAGGTGCCAGTGGGAGTGGTCTCGTCCTCGAGGTAGTGAACGGTCACGCTGTTATAGAACCCATGAGCGGGCCCGATAAAAAAAAAGCCACCAACAAAGACAAAAGAGGGGGGGGGACCGTACCCGTCGCTCTCAGCCTCGGAGCGCAGGATCTTGCCGTACTGGTCCTTGCCGATGCAGCCAATGTAGGCAGTGGCGCCGGGCTGGCCAAGCATCCACTTTGACACCGGAGCCAAAAGAAGGCACACGTTAGCAAAATAGGGAGGTGGGGCAGGTAGAGGTGTTTAAGTGTTGTACCTGAGCAGCGCGGATAGTGTTCTGGCCAGCACCTCCGGCGATGTACTCAACAGGGAAATCCTTCACCATCTCTTCGTAGAGGGGCAGGTGACGTTCCTCAGCGAGGCACGCGCTGCTTGGCTGGAGCCCATACCTAAGACGCGAGATTAGAGACCCTAAAAACAGTCGAATTAAAATTATGTAAAATCCGGAGTTCGTACTTGGTGAGCATCTCGGTGGGGACGGGGGCAGAGATGTCGAGGAGGGGGTTGCAAATGCCAAGAAGAAGGGGAGACGACATTGTTAGTGATCGGAAGATGGGCTGGTAGGTCCTTGAGCGCGGCAAGAGAAAAAAGAAAGGCTGCCGCGTTATTTTATGTTCGTCACACAGAAAAACCTACAAATGACGACCATTTATTTGGCGGTCTACTATCAATTGGCTTCAAGCAGGTTTTTCAGCCCGCCACAGCCACCCGCCGGGCTGCTGCTCGCGAGCCAGACGGATTCAAGGGAATGGAAGCCTTTCCGGTCCCTGTCTTCATTGGCTTCGGTTTGGGCGAAGAAGGCGTGGCCCGGAATAGCCGGTTCTTGAGGGGCGTGAAACCCAAGCCCACCACAAGGCCAGCCACGAGCATGAGGACTTCTAGTCCGCTGCCACGCTGCGGCTCCGTACCCTCGACATCGGCCGCAGCTTCCTCCGGCTGCATCTTGCTCTCTTTGTCCTCCAATTGCACCGCGTTTGTGTTCTTCTTCTTCTTGGCTTTCTTGTCCTTCTTGGGCGCGCTTCCGCTTTCGATAACGTCCTTCTCGAAGCAGATCTCGGCGCCGCATGACTCGTACCAATCCGGAGACGAGCTCTCTCGCAGCAACGTCTCGAAGTCGGCGAAAGAGCAGTGGCCGTCGACGGCCAGACAGCCAGGGAGGCCCAGCGGCTCGTTATTGTAGATCACCTTCACGAATGCCCTCTCTCCCGTGATATCGTCCGGCCACGTGTAAAGCTCGAAGGCCAGGTAAGCCGCAAACGGAGGAATCTCTGTGGAATGCCAACACCGCATCGCCCCCGAAGTTAGATATTCGCATACACAATAGCCGACACACCCACTGGGGAGGGGAGCTCCGTACGGAAGTCGGGGACATTGAGGGCGGTCAATAGGGCGAGGAGCGTGCCGTCGTGAGCCGACAGCAGTACGAACTTGGGCGACTCCTTGGCTGGTTTCTCGGAGGCCATATGCGGTCGCATGATATTGAGTACTTCATCAAATACCTTCCCGCTGCCCAGGCTTCCCATCTCGCGCGTGGCGTACTTCTGCCGCAGCTGCAGGGAGAGCGCCGAGAGAGTGAGCCTCGCAAGCCAGCAGGCCTAATACAGTGAGGGAATGGAGGGAGGAGGGAGGGATGAACGTACCACCCACTCGCCCAGCGATTTGATCTTGGTCAGATGCTCCATGTGCAAGCCATCTACCATCGTCTTGTTGTGAACGATCTCCTGTTTGAGCAGCGTCGCGAGGCTGGTGAAGTGCTTCAAGTCGATCTCCGCACCAAATACTTCGGAGAGAATCGCCCTCAGCTCCGCCGTCTCCTCTTCCATCTTTTGCCACTCTTCCCTGAGGGGATCATCAAAGCAAGTAAGCTTCGCGTCTCACAGCCACGGTTGAGGAGGGCGGAGGTGGGTGGGTGCATACCCCTCCTTGAGGAGAGCCTGCATCTCCTTCAGGCGAGGGCAGTTCTTATAGGCATAGAGGACGACGTCCTGGTGCTTGGCGAAAGCGTGGATAGGGACGGGCTGCAGTCCTCCGGGCAGTCGCTTCGACTCTTGCGAGGGAGGGAAAAACCCGTGCATGAAACTCTGCACGGAGTGACGAACCGTTCCACGGAACAACAGAGAGGCTAAGAAACGTGGCCCAGGCGGAAGAGGGTTGGGAAGAGAGGAGAATTACCTGGGCGCTCATGAGGGTGCGTTCCTTGCTGGTAGAGCGCACGTAGACTTCGCTTCCTTGGTACTCGGGGCTGATGAGGCGGTGCTCCTCGACATACCGCTTCCTGAACATCTGGCCGAGTTCGTAGTGCTGCTCCATGCCCTGCAAGGGGGAAAGAAAAAAAAAACAGGGTCAACGTTAATCTCAATAATAACAACAAGATAAAAGAGGGGCAGAAGCGTACAAGCCATGTGAGCTGGCCCAATCCTTCTGGCCAGTGGCTCTTGGAGTTGGGGAAGGTCTTGATAGGCGTCCTTTTCAACAACTTGGTCAGGTTTGCAGAGGTAATCTGGTGCACAAACCAGGTAACTACCTGTCTCCATGGCGAGTGATTACAATGGCAGACCGAAGTATGGGGTTTGGAGTTGCCCGTGCTGAACCGAATTTGGCGGTTCCATCATTTGCAAAAGCAGAGATGGAAGCGAAAGAGAGAGGATGAAAAAGAAAGAGAAGAGAAAGGAGAGTGCGCAGAAGGGACAGCCTTCGCAGATACGAGGGTTCAGACAGGCAGGAACGACCCAGGGCAGCCATGAAGGCTTACTTTGGAGTTGAGGCACACGAAGCCCCGAGCGGACTTGAACGTGGCTGGACCAGTGTCGCGGACCCTGAAAAATTTGCCTGCACCGAGTTCTGTGGCTGTTTCTTCAGTCCGCCGTCTGAGGCAACCAGGAAAAAAGGGGGTTTGGAAGTTGCTACGCGCTTGCGATTGGCTGGGGCAGAGGAGTGATGGAATTAAATAGAATAGAAGAAAACTCTCGGAATGAAAACGTTTCTCTTTCCGCTTCCGGAAGAAACGCGCAACAAAATTGCCCTCTTTTTTTTTCTTGTGTGCCAGTAGGCGTCCAGGCTGTGCGCGCCTATGTTACAAGTCCTCGTTGAGGATGAATCTGTTTCCTTCTGATTGCCGTCCTACATAAACCTGTGGCGTGGATACCAAGTGGAGTTAAGACACAAACACAGTGAATTTCTAATGGTGGCACAACGTACATATTTTGTCTTCGTAAAGGAAGCGCCGCCAGTTTTTTCGAGAGGACGCAAGTCCTCAGGGAGAGCCTTAATGTTGTCCGCGTCTGGATCGGGTTCTGAAGTTTGCTTGTACGCTTCTTCCTTGGGGCGCACCACTATACCCGTAAGGTGTCCTACTCGCTTGGCTTCATTTCTCTCCCACTCGGTCACAGGTGAGGAATCCAGGAATTTGAGAGTAGGCATACGATATACGACAAAAATCCTGTGAAATAGGACGGCACTGCCAAGTTATAGTGAGAGTATGTATGCAGTACTTGATAGTACCTGTAGCGGCGGTAGTCATCTTGGTCCTTCCCGGTGAGTTCATTAGGGCAGGCAGGGTTTTTAAGCAAGCTCAAGAAAGTGAGGTTGGGAAAGGCTTTGGCGACCAACGGCAAAAAGACCTCCAAGTTACTTATCTGCACGTATTGAAAGGTTTAACGTCAAGCCTGACTTCGAGAAAATCAAAGCCGGAAAGGATGTAAGGGGAGGCCGAGGGGGGGGGCTCTTTACGTTATTGCTGTTCAGGCTAAGGGTGCGGAGGGAAGGGATGGAAGGAAGCAATGGTTCATCCTCTATGTTGTTATAGTCAAGAACGAGCGAATCCAAAATCGCAAAGCCACCAAGCGCCGATAAATCTCTATTGCGATTATTACTTGGCAGAATTGTTGTTGTGTGCAGAAAAATGGCCGTTACCGAAAGCGATTATAACTGAGGTCCAACCGCTTCGCCTTATCGCCATACTGCTGGGCAAGGCTCGGGGGCAGCTCCTCGAGATCTTGCCCAACCACAGACAAGTGCTGTTCGCTTTCTGTGTAGCTCGCCTCCATCTTGTAATGATTAATTGAGGACGGAATTGAATGGCTCGTTCGAAGAATGTGGAAGGCACCTTTAAGGTTAAAGCAAAGGACACAGGTTAGAGTTGTCTACGACGTTGCCCAAAGGGGAAGCGGCGAAAGGTCACAACAGCACACTTGTGAGTACAATTTGCCGAGAATTATTTTTATTTATTTAATTTTTTCTTCTTTTGGCTTTCTTTTTCAAAAGTCCAGCGGGCTTGCTTTGGCTGGCCCAGGAACACACACCATGCTGCCTACGTCAGCCGTCCTGGTCTCTGAAATAACGGACGGTGATGAGAAAGTGCGAGAGGAGAGATGGCAGAGCATCTTACGTTTGACTCTAGGTGCTTTGGAGTCGCCGGTGGCGTTGGAACGGTCGATCTCCGGAGGAAGATGAATTTCTTCTATCCTAAAAGTTCGTCGTCTGTTGTCGTGAACGTGGTCAGTCAGCGTTTGTCATGTAGTGGGTATCAAAGGGGGAAAGGGGGGACCTCATCTGAAACAAGTAAGTGAGAGCGTCAGGAGCATGACTCCACACAAGCGAGTTCAACCGAGGCAACTTGCGAACGTAGAATAGTCCACTGAAATCTTTGAACGCCTCTCCAGCTACATCTCCGCTTCCTGTAGGCTTGGATGATTAATGTCTTATGTCCGTTCAAAGCAGAGACAATGGGGACAAGCCTTTGAATGAATGAAGTGCGACAACGCTGTCGGCAACGTGTCGTAGCTTGACCAGGAGACTGGGGTTGAATAGATGGGATGGGATCTGTGGTGCAAAGAAGAACGCCGGGTGAGTCTGTCGTTCCTATCTTAAGACACTCGCTTCGGTGAACGCACGGTTACAACACAGACAGCCATCGAAGACCGAAGCAATCCCTTGAGCGCCTGGAAAAACTGCACCAAGTGCCGCGCCTCCTGCGAAAGGAAAACAAGCATTATTGTTGCCAAATAGCACGAAGGTGGAGAATAAAAGAAGGCCTCATACGGCTACAGAACCGTCGCTCGAGGTCCAGGACGGTGAGCCCAGCGAATGAATCGCCAGCCGCGTTACATTCAATTCCTTCTTCTCTCCGCCCGGAATGCCACCGCTGTTTCATGCGGACGGACGAGAGATGCATCTTTCAACAGATGTGAAAGCAAGAATTCGGGGCAAGCCGAGCGTACCTCAGGATGAGTGCCTCACGCAGCTTACGGAAGAACTCACGATACTTTGCGCCGGGCACAAACCCCTCGGGCGGATGGATGGGCCCCACCTCGCAGGCCTCTAATTTGCCCTGTAGTCTGGCGCGTTCAGTATTCAGTAGTGGATGGGAGCGTCCGCAGATAGAACCTTGCTAATCAACTCGGCGACGTCGTCGGGCTTCATCGGTCGGGAGAGGTCAAACGTATGGCAAAAGGGCCTCAACTTGCGAGCTGCAGGTAAACCGATTGATGGTTAGCCAGAACTTGCTGTCGCTTTGCAACTTGGTTGGGCGCCAGCTTGGATGGTGCCGATTCGTACACGAGGTCCGAGTAAGTCCGGACGTGGAGGTCGTCTGCAACAATCACAGGGCCGGCAGGTGAGAGTTCATTCTCCCTTTAACAAGAGAGGTGGTTGGCGGGTACAGTAGAGCTTTTCGCTTTGGGTTGCGGCACACCGGCGTCACCTTCCTTCAAGTACTTCTGGTACTGCCAGGCGATCTTGAGGTCTTCTTCGTGCCTCTACAACAGGCGCGTTCGATGAGCAAGATAGTGCCAAATAGCTGCACCTATGCTGAAGCCGAGACGAACCTTCTCAGCGTCCTCCTCCTCCAGAGGTAGTGAAGCCACTGAAGAGGGAAGGCTGTGAGCGAGAGAGCGAGCACTTGGATCTCCCGACGCCAACAAAACCTAGATAGATCCACACTTAAGTGTGACCGTTTCTCATTACGCAAAGCAGTGAGTGTTACGTGATGCCCAGTGGCCAGGCCCTCGGCGGCAAAGTATTTGAGAAGAGTTCGGGCATGTGTAGTGCGGACGTCCTCTTCGATGAGCAGTAAGGTACCGACACCAACGCCACCGCCCAGCACCTCTGTGACAGGTTTAGCGATAGTAACGAAGAGATACCGAAGGGCCACAGGGCGCACCATCCAAATCGTGCAAACCCGTAGAAGCCAATAATTGTCCATTATGAACGGAAGGCCGCGTACCGGGCACACTAGGTAAAGCTATCGTCCCTCTGTTAGTGGAAGAGTTTGCCCATGGCATAGGCGGTGTTACCAGCTGAAGTCGTGGCAGGTACGCCTCCTCTGCCGCCGCGGCGGTTTATACGAGTAAAGCTAGTGGCCCCTCTACCGCCTGGAACACCTCTTGTCTCCATGTTGCTCCCTCAATCTTGTCCTTCCTTTAAGGAATAACCCTTTTCCTTTTGTTTTTCAATCATTTCTTAGACCGGCTATGAGCCGAGTGTCGCGTTGAGAAGCGCGCTGTTCGCACTGCAACCGAGATCGAGCTATCATCCGGCACGCCGGCATACTTCACCAGGGTGGCCTCTCCCGTGTCCCGGCCCACCATTGTTGGCCTGCCAAGCAACAGACTGTGCAAACCATGGCACCTTCTCTACTCGCGCAACACTGCAGAATATTGGCATTTAGGTATCGAGCCTATGTTGTTCCAGGAGAGTATCCTCCAGTAGTGCAGCATGCCTTACAATCGATCGCCCAGCCGTTTAAGTCATGGTTGCAACGCGTTTGCCTTCTTTGAACCAACAACTTCGTGGGGTTGGACGATAGAGACGAGGCCCTCGCCAAACTAACGCCCGGGCGGGTTGCTTACCATCACAGTGTAAGCCAGTGTAAGCAATTCCTCCGAGGTGAACTACGTTACATCGCGAGAATAGAGGCGCGGTTTTCTCCTTTGCGAGCTCCGCACTAAGAAGGGCAGGAATGGGGGTGATCTATGTTCCGTCATCCTCACTATTTAAATGAACATTGTTAAGAATACTGCTTAAACCGATCTTCAGAAGGGTCCTGAAGGAACGAGTGGAGAGCAGGCTCGAATCTGCAGATGACGTGGTTGGCGACGCTGTTGACAAATATCTCCAGGCCCTTCCTTCTCTCCTCGATAAAGCCTTCGTCGAAACGGCCAGCACCAAACAGCGAACCAAAGCTGTCGCCAGGCAAGTTGGGAATGGTTCCACCCTTCTTTCGGCCTTTGGGGCTTTCCTCCATCTTTTTCTTGAGGTGGTTCCTCAGCCACACAAAGTCGCTGTACCTTCGTCTCACTTGTAGGTGAGTGTCCTTATACTCTGGGAATGATGTCTGCGTCATTGGTGGAAAAAAAAAAGCACGAAAGAGTCAGCTTCCTGAGCGATATGCAAGTGGTATAGCAATACAAAGGGAGGGACGATACGTCTGTGGTGATGAGGTAGCTTGTGTGCGACTTCTTTCCGTTAACTTCATGTGTAATCTGCACCGTTTGAAGCTGTTGTGAGGAAATGTAATGAGGAATTTGAAGTCGGGCAGAAACGCACTGGATCAGTGACGGTAATCGTAATGTATTCAGGCTCTTGGTAATCGCCTTCGACACGATTCTTACGAGGAAGGTCGTCTCTATCGTTTCTGATCATTCTCGACTGTCGAGATGGTACGGCCGGGCAGATCGAAAGCAAATGAGGATGCATAGTTCAAAATTGGGACGAAAAAAAATAAAATTCTTGCTCAAAAGCGTCAAAATCTCAAGAGGCGAGACATACCCAGGGGACACAAGAAGAGGATTTGAAGTGGTACGAAAAGCGAAGAGGAAATTTCTTTTGTTTTCATTAAACCCCTACTTTTTTTTCGCGCAACAAATACAAGAATAGGTGGAGAAAAAAGATAAGAAAAGAAAGTTTTGTTGCGAGTCAATCAGGCGTCAGACAAATGGCCACAGCTGAGTACCTTAAGCGCTACCTCAGCGATTCTGATCAGAAGAAAGATAAGAAGAAGAGGAAGAAGAGAGATGGAACATCAGTTAAAAAGAAAAAGGGGCAAGGGAGCGGCATGATGATAGTCGATCACGACACCATGGCCCCCATTAAAGCGAAGATAGCCACTGCACAGCCGGAGGCAGAAGAGATCGAAGATGAAGAGGATGCGCCCGTAGTAGTGATGGATCCAGAAGCTGCCCTCCAGGCTCCCGTTGTTGGATCTACCACTGGTTGGGTAACGATTAACGATGGACCGCGACCAGACTTGTCTCCCCCTCGTCCGAGTCGTGGATCTGCTACTCGCGAGTATGATGATTTCTCACCTCCACGCCGCCGAAGGCGCCTGGATTCCCCTTCGCCTTCACGCGGTGTCTCTCCTCCCCGCCGTCGCTGGCACGATTCGCCGGACGCTTCAGAGGGCACTCTATCGCCCCCTCGCCGGCAAGCCAGGCAGGACACACCTTCGCCACAGCGCACGGGAGCTGACGTCGACTCGTCACCCCCTCGCCGGCGAGCCAGGCAGGACACACCCTCGCCTCAGCGCGCAGGAGCTGATGTAGACTCGTCCCCTCCGCGTCGGCGAGCCAGGCAGGACACACCCTCGCCACGGCACACGGGAGCTGAGCTCGTCGACTCATCCCCTCCGCGCCGGCGGGCGCGGCACGACTCGTCCGACACCAAGGCAGGCGATCTGTCCCCACCAAGGAAGCCGACGGGCGACTTATCGCCTCCCCGGAGGGTACATGATCTGGTTTTATTGCCCGCCTCGTTGATCAGCGATACTGACGGGAAGTCTGTGGTCGATATGCAGGGCGGGGCTGCAAAACAGGAGACGCTTAACTCGGGAGTGAAGGCCGGCCTGCGCTCGGGGGCGGATATGAAGGCGGAGGCGAGCCGCATCAGGAAGGAGCAGGAGGAAAAGTTCAACAAGATGGATCCCGAGACCACGGGCCGCGCGGCCCCGACGATCTACCGCGATCGCTTCGGGCGCAAGCTGGACATGCTCAACGAAATGATGAACCGCGAGGCCGGCACGAAGCCGGAGGAAAGCGAATCGAAATACGAGTGGGGAGTGGGCGCGACCAAGAAGAAGGAACGCGAGGATGTGCAACAGCGGCTGAAGGAAGAGAGAGAACAGCCCTTCGCTCGACTGCCCGACGATCCGACGCTCGATGCGCATTACCGCAGCATTGACCGTTGGGGTGATCCAATGGCCGAGCTGCTTAGCGTACGCTTCGTCTCTCTCCCTACAACGTTCATTCTTAATTGTGAATTCAAACCACTGACGGCCTTTCCACAGAAACAAAAAAAGGAGGACAAGGCATCGAAGAAAAAGAAGAAAAAGAAGAAGAAGAAGAAGGACCCCCTCGATCTGGATGATGAGGACGCCGTATGCAAATACCGAGCGCCACCAAACAGGTTCAATATTCCGCCAGGACCGCGCTGGGACGGCCGTGATCGCAGCAACGGGTTTGAGAAGCGGTTGTTCGAGCGACAGTCCCAGACCATTGCCAGGGAGAAGCAGGCTTACGCCTGGAGCGTGGAGGACATGTAAACCAATCAGACCCTTGGAATTGAACTTATGATCATGCTCAGAGCGTCAAACTGAAATGAAAAAGAAGAAACAAGAGAGAAACCAATGCCAGAAAACCAAGACAAGAAATCTTCGTGGGAGAAGTTTCGATTAGCCACATGCGGCGTGAGCGACTGTACTTGTCGTTTACCTGGGTGGCCCTCGCGTTTTCTCTTGTTGCTTCCATCCTTGGAGCGATAGCACTTGGAACGCCTTGGTACCACGTGCATGACTTCTCAACGTTTACCGATACATACTTCAGATGGGGTGGAGGTAGGGCTTTAGTGGACGTCCTGAACGACGACTGCCCAACAACATTCAAATTAATCCATTAGATACTTGTATGAACAGTACAAACGGTGGCTGCTGGTGTTCGAAAGAACACAGAATACTTTGCTCTTGGTCTGGACCAGCTTTGGCAGCTCAGCCAGGTGCTGCATCTGAGTTTCTGCGCATACGGGCTGAGTTTAACTCTGCCTCAACAGGCCACGCTCGGTTTGACAGTCATCGGCCTCGTGTGTGCAGTGGCACTTATGAGTGCACAGGTCTTCTATCATCTGGGCAAAGTTTTCTCCTCATTAAGGTGTGCAACTCACAGCCTAAGAGAAACCGCATGCCCCAATATCTTCCTGCCTTTAAAACCCCTTTGCAATGCTCCCAGGCTGTCACAGTCATTGCTCGTGACATCGTGGGTGGCCGGCGTGATATCTGTGCTCACCTACTGCGCGGCCATAGCGACCTACAGCTTCTGGTAAGCTTGTACAGTTGGCGACATAGTGTACTGAGGTTTACCCGTAATACCCCAGGAATAACGCTTATTCTCGAGGAGATACAACGATGTGCTCGGAAGCGCGGGACCTGTGCAGCACATTCATTGGCTCCAGCGGTTCCTTTACTTGGTACCGCCGCTGCCAGGAGGGGAGAGCCGTAGAAATTAACTGTCTGTTCCGTAAAAGGGGACCCTATGTTGGCTGGGCCGTTACGGTCGTGGCCACTGCATCGGTGTTTCTCTCGACCGCCCTTTTTTTCGTGGGTTCTAAGAAGTATGTATTGGCTACCTTCATCATAAGTATAGAGCAACACTCAACCTGTATCATCACAGGGAGAGAATAGCTGAGCACTTTGAGGCCCAGATCCTGCTTAATGAGTGATATCCGGCGGAAAGGAGATTGATGGGGCCATTTCCTCATATATTTCTTCGTCCTTTTCTTTATTGAATAAGACTAGTCACAGTCATCCCAATAAACCTGCAAAGTGGAATCTCACCCAGCACGTTTCAAATTGAATCCCCGTCGTCGATGCGGCGCATGCGTGCGGTACGGCACTTGGTCTAGCAGCACCTTGTATATATGATATTTTCCGTAGTTGGTCGAAATAATCTATTCGGTTTAGCGTGCCAAAGTTGATCGATCACTGAACTTTGTCTTTCCATGTGTGAGTGCAGCCAGGTCACCTACAGGGGTGGCTTAAAAAGCAGGGTGAAAAGGGTTGGACCTGGAAAAAGCGCTGGTTTGTGCTGAAGGACAACAAACTCTATTATTATGCGTACATTAACCCTGTAGCTAGTGCCCTTCTTGCACCTCCCCTAAATTCACCTCTTGCCCAGTGAGGAGTTCGATCCACACTCGCTGGAAGGGTCACACGCCAAGCCACTGGGTTGCATTGACCTAGCCGATGCCGTTGTGTCGCCGTATGAAGGGGGAAACTCTTCGTCACTTCCTCTTCCTCCTTCACTCTTATCCGGATCTGCATCCCCTAGCACAACGCTCCTTCCAACGCCTCCTTCCTCTTCCTTCTCTCCACTCCTGCCCACTACATCTGCCTCGATGAGCTCCAGCTCGCTCATGTCTGGCGTCACATCTTCGGCTATGGGGGCCGGACGCTTTTCTTCTCTACTACCCTCTATATCGTCATCATTGTCTTCTTTGGGTTTGACGCCCATCTCATTTTATTTTATTGGTCAGTCTTCCCCCCCCGTTTAAACTCAACCCCTTAAATAGCGGCCCTGGGCGGGTGGGACAGCAGCAGATACTTCATCATACAAATCAACCCCAGGTTTGCTTCCCTGCCTTCCCGCAACAGAGCTTACTCTGACACGCTCTGCCTGCAGCGACCCTCATCCCGGCCGGACGTACTGGCTCTGGGCCGACAGCAAGCATGAAGTCGAGGCCTGGGTTGAGGCTCTTCGATACTCCCAGAAATACTACAAGCTGAAACATATAGAAGAAGAACACATGAAGCAGCATATGGAGCTCGGTCCGGTCTTTTTTCTTCATTTTGTTACCAATACATCCCCTCTCATTTCGTTAACGCCCCATAGGTTTCAGTTGGAGCACTCCTTTCGGTGGGAGAGGCAAGAGGCCCGAAGGTCGTTGGGGTCATACGCTGGCCTGCATCGGTTGCTGCCCAATGTTACCTTACTTCTGATGTCCTGCTCACTCCCCCCCCCCTAGGCAAGAGACTGTACCTCTTCGGAGGCTTTTCAAAAGACTTCCTTAATGACTTCCATTCACTCACGACTGGTAAAGCCTGCTCTCTGTCCATGACGCGTTAACGATTGATTGGCGATGCTTTAACTTGCCTTGATCGATCGCAGATACGGCCGTCTGGACCCTGATCACTGCTGCTGGCGCTCCATCTCCGCGGTATCACCCATCTTGCTTGAGGGAGAAAGCCCGTTGCTTATATTGCAGCGCATTCCCGGTTCAGGCACGGCCACTCGTGCACGGTGGTGGAGAATCGGTACTTGTTCGTTTTCGGCGGGTTGGGAAAGGCCGGATTCCTCAACGACCTGCACATCTACGACACGGGTACATCCCCAGTGACTATTCTTGGGTCACCCAAGCACTAACTGGATTGGGTAGCCACGGACGAATGGCGGCAGGCCGAGACTCTAGGAGAGGTCCCGCCGCCTCGAGCACATCACACGGCCACGCTCGTCGCCGGCGACCGACTGGTCATATTGGGTGAGGCGCTTTCAGCCGGGGTGCCCCGCTTTGTCTGTACCACGTTTACCTCTGAATAATATTCCCCCCCCCAAAAAAAAACATAACAGGCGGTTGGGGCGATATGTCGAACTCAAGACTTGCTGGGCTGACAGGGC
The DNA here is from genome assembly GCA_000826265.1 of Acanthamoeba culbertsoni. Lineage (NCBI taxonomy): Eukaryota > Discosea > Longamoebia > Acanthamoebidae > Acanthamoeba > Acanthamoeba culbertsoni. The sequence goes on from CDFF01071242.1 coordinate 45,752, forward strand.
AGACCGATGAAGGGGGCGTCTACATCCTCGACATTAAACAGGTAACAGGCCAATTGGCCTGCACCTCCCCTTCCTTCCTTCCTTCCTTCCTTCCTTCCTTCCTTCCTTCCTTCCTTCCTTCCTTCCTTCCTTCCTTCCTTCCTTCCTTCCTTCCTTCCTTCCTTCCTTCCTGAGTCGGTGCTGTGCAATAGTCCCGCTGGTCTCGGCCGATGGTTCCCGTGCCCACCCTGCACAAGATCAGGTCGCCACTGCTCGCCCTTGAAGTGAGGTACACGCCACCCGGGAGTGCAATCCGAGAGCCCACCCTCACACCACTCCCCTTGCGTATCCGGCTGCACCGGGCCACAGGAACAAGGAGATACGCACCCGCATGCAGTATGAGGTGGATCAGTTCACTCTCTTGGGGGTATTCCTGGTGTAGGGCGCCGTTCTGTTCTTTGCTGACCTTGTCTGCTGAATAGGTCCCAGAGCCGGAGGAGAAGGACGCAGCGCTGAACCCGATGCAGTCCAACGGAGCGGAGGTGGGCTGCGATACCGCGCCTGCGCAGCGAGGGAATCTGTTTGAGGACGAGGAGGACGAGGAAATGCTGCAGCGAAGGCGCAGCCTCTTCGATGATGATGATGATGATGATGATGAATGCGAAAAAGGGACCGTGGCGAAAAGCAACCAGCAGGAGAACGGAGCAACGAAGGACGAAACAAGGAAGCGAGCGAGCCTCTTCGAGGAGAGCGACAGGGAGGATTCCTCCGAGACCAAAGAGGAAGGCCGAGGAGCAGAGACGCGAGGCGTCAGCGACCCGGCGCAGCTGCGGGGCCACTCGGCCATCCTCATCGATGACCACAAGATCCTCGTGTTCGGCGGCCACAACGGCCAGCGGTCCTTCAACGACCTGTGGGTGCTCTACACGACGCCGGGGAAGATGAAGTGGAAGCGGCCGCTGACCTCCGGCCTGGGACCTGGGCCCTTGGACTCGCACACAGCGGTAGGGGGCGTAGTAGCCATGAATATGGGAAATTTCCCGAGAAATGACGAGTTAGCGTTGATACGTGATTGGTTGCCAGGTGCTGCTGGGCACACGCATGTTGGTGATTGGAGGTTGGGATCATCGCGTGCCCTCCAGCGACCTTTTCTTCCTCGACACGAGTACGCTTAGGGCGTGCCCCTGTTCCCTCTTCTCGCATCGATCTCTTGGCCATTCTGGTTGATTGACCATCCAAGCGGCCATCAGACACGCTCGTGTGGTACAAGCCCTTTGCGTCAGGCGAGGCTCCGGCCCCGCGATGGTCACACTCCGCTACCCTCTATTCGAAAAACAAGTACCATTGCATTATGCACACACACACACACACATCTACACACCCACACCTAAAGTACACGATTGTGGTGACCTGCCCTCAATTCTGTGCAGGTTGTACCTCTTCGGCGGAACTAACGGCCGAACGGACTTTGATAGCGTTCACGTGTTGGTAATGGCAGCTCTCTACATTTTTAGGATAAACGGAAGATAACATTATTTCAACTTATTGTGCGGCAGACGTGTCGTCACCTTGAAGCCGAATGGCAGCTCTTCTTCAACACTGCAACGAACAACGTGTACGAGGCTCGCTGACCCTCTCTAAAAAGGGTCCAGGTTGCTTACACCGTTTTCTCTCCAATTTCTCAAGCTGCGCCGAGTGCGGGCAGAACGACACGATTAGCGATTCGACCATCAACCTCCTATCGGGCAAACGTACTCCCAAAAATAAAAATAAAAATAAAAATAAAAATAAAAATAAAAATAAAAATAAAAATAAAAATAAAAATAAAAATACACCTGTGATGACATCCTTCCTCGCACTAGTGCTGCATTCGCGATGCATGAGCCAGTACCTGCATCGAGCAGGCTCTTCAGGAGACATGGACCTCGTGCGCCTGCACGACCCTCACCGGTACCTCGTCCGCGTCTTCTGCATCTTTTCTCTCCCCCCCCCTCTATTGCTCCCTCCCCGCTTCGCGTTTTCTTGCTTATCGCTCCAAACAGGCTACTGACGGAGCCGCGCATGCTGCTGGACCATATCACCACCATCCTCATGTCGCCCACCCATCCGCTGGGCAAGAACCTGGTCGGCTTCGTGGACCAGTTTAAGTACTCCGGCTCTCTTCCTATAGATCGTTCCTTTTTTTTTTTTTGGTGGGGGGTGGAGAGGGGCAAACAAAGATCTGACTCTGGCAATGTCTTCCGGAACGCCCTTTCCCAGCCTTCAGTACGCCGTCGAGTCGCCAGATGTGCGAACCCTCTCACAGACGTCCTCGCAGAAGCGGTGTGTGTGTGTGTGTTTGATTGGATTCAGAGTTCTTCAGTTGACCAGATGTAGCAACTGATACTCGAGTTCTCTCCCCTCTCTCCCTCACCCACAGGTTAACCGAGGAGACGCTTCAGAAGGCTGTGAAGGAAGTGAAGGTCTACGTCAGTACGTCTGCACCCCCCCCCAGGGTAAAAAGCCTTTGCCACGCACAATGCGAATCTGACCCTCCCTAATCAGATCACCTGTGTGGACTCGTAGTGTCCAAGTTTCTGCTTCTGGATACGCCGGGCGGGCGCGAGGAATGCCACGTCGCTCTGAACAGGTCAGGGTTACATCTATCGCCTCATTGGGGGGGGGTTAAACTGATATGAGCCTTATTTCATATGTGGATGGATATCAGAATAATCTTGCCCCGAGTGTACAAACCGCTATTCAAACTCTACGTCGACACGGTACGGCACCCACGAGCAAGGCGTCAACACAACTCATACGGCTATACAGAATGCGACGCGGGAAGACCTGTTTCGCCAACGGTTGCGGCTTCTGCGAAGGCTCAACTTCGGCGACTTTCATATAAAATCCGCTTTTTGGTTGCGAGATGAGGACGAACGGGAGGCTGACACTGACGACCAGCTCACCAATCCTTACCAGCTAGCTTCCTACTTCTTGCGGTGCGACTTACCGATCAGGTGCGCGTACGTGCGATGCAATGATGATTAACTACCTCCCATTCATCCCGGCAGGCATCTGCACCAATACGATACCCCATACGACAAGTTGGACTGCTTGACATTCCTGCGACACTCGATCAATCACGATGTTGCAGCATATTGGTGCGCGAGGTCTCTCGTCTCAGAATGAGTGTGGTATATCGGCTCAGTGATGAGTTTTACCTCTTTAAGGAACGAAAAGCTGCGGGCTGGTGCTACCAACGTGCCAAAGGACTCAGACCTCGTCATGTACACTGTGTTCATTTTAGCTCCCATCTCTTGTTCGCCCATTATCGGACATACCACCACGTGTAGCTAAACGTGAGCCGCCACAATAGAACTGCTGACGATCTGGTGGCGCTATTTGCATGGTTGATAGTCCACACCGGAGCCATAGACCTCTATTCGGAGCTCGACTTCATTGGCGCCTTCATGGAGGAAGGGCTCTTCACTGGAGATGGCGCCTATTCCCTCACTACCTTACAAGTGCGCCCTCGCCCAACCAATCACATACAGCAGTCTCACGCCCGTTTCCTTCCAGGTAGCTTTGGGTATGATCGAGCGGCTGGCAGACTCCCCAGAGCTGGCCAAAAAGTTCAAGCAAGAGATTGGATATACCTTAGACATGGGTTGGCTGTCCGGCACATAGTCTCATTTTTGTGCGAGAAACACTTGAAAATATTTTTTCTTCGAATATTTTCATTAATATTCCTGTCTACGCACCGTTGTTGGATGGGCAGAGCGTAGATTAAAAAGTTGGTCACTTTAAACAAACGAACCCTTGTGAAGTGAAAATGGTAAGAAAAGTTCAACAAATGCAACTCTGAATTAACTTGCATACTTCAGCCCAAGTTTATTCTCGAGTGGAAGATGGACGTTGAGCGTATGTTCTTGCACAGCACTTATATTTATGGATTTGGTTAACTCCCTACCACCAGATCTGGCAACCATCTCCGTAAAACGTGACACCAAGTTTTACATACGGGTAACTTGCCCTCTTCTTGCTGCATTCATGTCTGACTTTCCACGCAATAAAATAAAGATTAAGTGCAGCAACTGTGGCGAGGAAACATCTGAGGGAAGCTGGATCTACATAGACCCGATGGTACGGTGCTTTGGCGGAGTAGTGAATCTCGTCCAACGCTCTACACACGATGCAGGAGCAAGCTGAGTTAACTGGGAGCAGGGGCACGGCCAATCTGGCCATGAAGGTTGTTAAATAGCATGGTTGCCATGGCGCATACTAACATTCGTTCTATTCAGTGTAAGGGCTGCAGAAGGGAGAATTCGATGCAATTTGGTAAGCCCTTGTTAGGACAGTTGATCTTGAAGCCTAACCAGATGTCTTTAGTGGATCAGCAATCTGCAGGAGTGTACACACTGGAGAACAACGGAAAGTGGAGGCCTTTGGCATGCTTCGACTGCCGCGGAATGGAGCCCATCGACTTTGATCCTCGGGTACCTCATTCTTCTTGTATGGTTGGGTGCACTGAAGCGAACCAATAACAGGATGGATTTGTTGCTGAGGGCGAGGAAAGTGGCACCAAGTTCAAGAACATAGATCTCTCCGACGACTGGTGCGAGTTTGATGAAGCTCAAAACGAGTCGGTACGAAACCGAGCACTCAAGGAACCAGCTGTTTTTAAGAATCGGCGGTCTCTCGGCAGGTTGGTGTGTACAATCTCGAGCACCGCTTTGTCGTCAGTAGGTGAAGGGATGGAGGTCGAGACAGTTTTCTTTACAACGATAATCAAGCTGGAAAAGCCTGCCGGGAAACAAATAAATTAAAGGGAAAAGCCCATTGAACCCAATTTATTTTTTGCATTTTCCCACGGCAGACCGTTGAGAGTAGCCACTTTTTCATGCGTAGACGAGTGACTTCTATCGTTCCCTTACTCTCCTCGCAAACACGACTTCCCATTGCCCGTGAAACATTGCCACGGCGGTCGGTTTATGGCCAGGGTCTGCTGTTCAGCCGGACATCGTGGAATGGCTGCACTCCTTTGGGGCCAAAGAAGTATCCGTTCCAAGTAAGGTTTGTCAGTTGCAGAAACCGAAATCCATCAACCCAGGTTTCAGCCATTCCATCCCAGAAAACTATCCGCAGATTTACAACGTGGTCGCCTTCTGAGGTACAGTGCTTGCACTATTTTCCGAAAGACTCAACATTAAGGCTGCATAGTATGAGTTCATGGGTCTAGATGTAATCAAGCTGCTCCTCGCAGCAAATGGCCTTGTGTTTGTGGGGTGGATGGCGGCACCGCCACGTTTCATGCGCGACAACTTCGTGTCAAGCCTGCGCAACCTAGAGGAGGTACCACACTCACCATGAGTGACGCACCCATCCACCCTCTCATGCACTTAGCAGGGCCGTTGGTGGACCCTGATAACACCGGCGTTTAGCCACGAGAACCTGTTTCACTTTCTCTTCAACAGGTAGGCTAATTTCTTGCGCCTAATGGACACAAAGAATCTCACTGCGTTGTTCTAGTTTCGCGCTGTGGATCATGGGTCGGGAAGTGATGTGGGTTCTCGGACCTCAACGCACTCTACTCCTCTACCTGGCCGCTGGTTGCCAACCATTCCCCAACCACCCCAAGTTGGGACGAACTGTTCTCATACGGCAGCATATCTGTCTTGTGCAGGATTCGCTTCGACCATTGGCCATCTCATCTACACGAACGAACTAAGACCTCGCATCATGGCCAAAACCCAAAACGAATACCGATTGCTCAAAAGGTATCTTCCCCATCGTGTGACACTCATCCCCCAAATGAGCTGTTAACTGTATCTGCTGCGGTCGCAGGCTTGGTAAAGAGCACGGAGCCCTGGGGATGTCTGGATCGGTGATGGGCATCTCCATTATGTACGCGGCTTGCTTCCCCCAGGCAGTGCTGCTCCTGGTAAGTCCCACGCAGCTTCTCATCCTAGATGTCTAGCACTTACGGACGGTATGATATGATAGTACGGAGTGCTGCCTATGAGAGCGCCGTACCTGGTGGGCCTGTTCATCCTCTCGGACCTTTACTTCTCGCTAACGACGCCTTATTCAAGCGTGTCGCATTCTGGCCATCTGGGCGGTGCCCTGTACGGCATCCTCTACGCCCTCTACTTGCGCCGTCGCTTGGGACGATAAAAGGTGAACACCTACACTTCGTTCGCCAAGGTGGCGAGAGCAAGAGACAAATTAAAAGAGCACTTAATTTCGTAACGCTTCGGTATGAACCTCCCCAACCACAACCAGTGCGTCTCCTTGGGCGGGTCCCTTTCTTGGGCAAGACGAGAGAGAGATGAGAGAGATGTGTGAGAGAAGATGCATGCGCCCCCTCTGTCCGAGGATGCATTCGACCCACTAGGAGTTGTAAAGCACTGCATCTGCACGCGCGTCACATAGTCCTTCAGCACCTCAATACAGAGTTCGCGAAGGCCACTGACTGAAAAAGGGCCGCATTATAACTCAACACCTCTTCAGCACGAGTGACCACAAACCCAGCATTATTTATGAGGTCAGGACTTAGATCGGATCACGGCCAGAAGCGCCACGGTGGGTTGAACATTTACCAGGGGGTGCAAGCCTCTCCACGAGGTGCTCGCATCTCCTAAGCCAGTATCTCTTGGGATTGGTCTCTCGACGTAAAGTGGATGAGTGGTTGTTGGGCTGTGATACGTATGATGCCCGCGTATCCAGATCCGCGATGGTCACACTCCGCTACTCTCTACTCGAAAAACAAGTACCATTGCATTGCACACACACACCCGCCCATATTTACACACGCGCACACACCTAAAGTACACAATTGTGGTGACCTGCCCTCGATCCTGTGCAGATTGTACCTCTTTGGTGAAACCAACAGCCGAATGGACTTTGATAGCATTCACGCGTTGGTAACGGCAGCTCCCTACATATTTTTTAATAATGTGAGAGCGTACCAGCTCGTTCCGCAGGAATTCCCTGCGCCCCGCGTCCCCGAGGACAAGCCCCCAGATTTCTGGAGGAAATCTGCAAGGCTGAATTTGGAGTCAAGATTTGGAGAAAGATTT
>CDFF01071249.1:1391-18858 GCA_000826265.1 Acanthamoeba culbertsoni
CGAGGTATCTGGCTCAGGGGAATATCATTGACGGTAACTCTACCACGCAACTTTCCGCCTTGCACACGACCAGCTAGCAGGCTCAGTAGGGTGGTCTTTCCCGCCCCTTATGAACATGACAATAAAAAAATAATGAAGTTGAACAATGCAAGAGAACGGTATTAATTAAGGCCTCATGGCGGTTAGTGCTTGAAATGGCGTACCGGAGGGACCCATTATGGCTGTCAACTCGCCAGGCCGAAGTTCGCCGTGAAGGTCTTTGAGCAGTGTCTTCTTGTGTTTCTTTTTAAAAGGATTCTTGCCCTCTCGCACCCGTACTGAGTAAAATAGATTCGCAAAGCTGAGGGTGACGGGTATGCAACGAGCCCTCCTCGCGGACAAGTTATAAATGGTGTGCCTTACTTCATCACCCACCTTTCTCTTTCTCCTCTTTCCTGGCGCACGTCCTTCTTCACCTTCGTTTTCTTCGAGCACTTCTTCCTCCTCTCCTTCATCACTTAGGGAAGCGGTTGTGGCGGCCTCGAGGTCGGACTCGTCGTCATGAATTTCATGCTCGCTTTTGCTGGCTATTTCTGCTCCGGTCGATGCAAAAGCGACATTGCGCTTCTCCATCCTGGTGCCTCTCTTCGACTACGACTTCCACGGGTGGAAGACGCACTAAGGTTGGGGTACCTCTTTCGGCTTTGGGATCCCAGAGAACGTGCAAGAGAAAATCTAGCCAATTGGCCTTTAACTCGGTATTTTGTCTAGTATAATTTAACTAAACCGCCGATGGACCAGTCGGAGTAGCACCGTAGCCTCGGCCACTACGCGCAGCGAGTGCCACATAACGCCTCACGAATCGCATAGCGCCCTCTCTGTCCGGATTGCCTGTTTCCCACTGCCAGCTCACTAACGCCTCCTTCAACTCACCTATACCACACACACCACCCAACCACACCCCAGGCACATCATGAACTGGTGTCCCCATAATCGCGAGTGTAGATGCTTCTCGTGCCTATTTGTTTTCCATGAAGTTCCGGAGGCAGCAGGTCTTTGAGGTCATTTCCCTAAGAAATGGTGAGCGATAGCTGTGTGACATGTGTGCATGTGGAATGCGCTTACATTGAGGATGGGCTCAACATAAGCTGCCTCGGCCACTCCCGTGTTATCAAGTGCTTTTTTAAAAAGGTTAACTGTAACAATCAAGCAATTAGGGTTCGTAGGAAGTTCTTAAAGAATAGGGGATTTACAATCAAAGTGGTATCTAGGTGAGCGATGAGCCAGCATCGTGTGAGCCAAGAGTACTGCATAATTGATGTAGTTCCGATTCTGTCGCAGCCTGTTCGCTTGTGAGCAAGTTATCTCAGGACCAATCCAACCACATTAAACTACCAATGGAGCAGGTCGTGTCTTCGGCGCTGAGCAAGCGTCAAGTAGCCACTCTCTATCTCTACCAAAAGAGCTCACTCGCTTCAAAAAAGCCGACACACATAAATGGTCGCGTCACAAACACGTACCTTCCAAGTCATCCGCGTACATCTGATGAAAGGCGTGTATGGTAGGGATGAACTCGTGCGCTATGTGAAGCAATTCGGCGGTCGAGTTCAGCAGCGCGCGTAGCTCACGGGCCCATGTGGGCGGCAGCTGGCAATGAGGAGACAACAACCCATGAGTGGCTGCAACTACGAGAAAGCAGCGTCTAGGCTACGGTAGCGTAGGACAAGTACTCCGATAGAGCCTTTCACGGCAGACACGGCGGTGGAAGCGAGCCCATGACTCAGGCGTGTATAACCGTTCCTGATATTGATAAATATCAATATCAATATCAATATCAATATCAATATCAATATCAAAGACATGTTGTGTTGCTTCGCGCCCCTCCAAAGGGCATGTACCAGTTGGCCAACAGTGCTGGGCTCACAAAGGCAAGTAGCAGTGCCATATTCTCCTTCAGGTCGTCCTTGGTCGGCGACATGAGTCTGCGTTACGTACACTTTATCGTGAGCGGCCGCTTTCTCTCGACGGGTGGATTATCGTTTGGAAGCGGGGAGCGAGGGGCAGAAGTGCGAACAAGCCGCGACGTACTTGTGCAGGTAGGCCACCGACGCGATGGCCTTGATGGCGGTGGTCTCGTCCCAGGGGTTCACCGGGAGCGAGACCTCAGCGTCAAGGGGCGGAAGTGATGTGAAGGCGGCAAGGGCCGAAGGACGGTCCTCGGGCGTCGGGGGAGTGTCGGAAGTCAGCGACTCGGGGAACTGGAACAGCGCTTGATGCAAATTGAACCTATGTAGTATTCTCGTTAGTGCGTCTGATGAGTGTTTAAATACATTTCACACTTATATAAACTATTGTATATAAAAAAAAAAAAGGCTAGAGAATGGTCCTGTGTACCTCACTAAGTCTTGGTACATAACGGAGCTATTTCGATGGGTGAGAACTTTTCTGAGCTCGGCGTCTCGTCGTACACAGTTGGAGTGTTTCAGGAATCGTTCCTACAACGCTCGTGTAAAGTAACAGCACACGGGAAGGGGGCATGGCCGAGGGGGAGGGGAAGAGGAAGGGGAAGGAGTGGAGTGCGCTGATCACTTACCTGAACCTTGGGGCTGTACATGGCATACTCGAGCTGCGGATCGATGCTCAGATCAAGAGACCGGGAGAATCGGATGGCGCGCAGCATGCGGACGGGGTCATAAATAAGCGACGAATAGGCGGGTATCGGTGTGCGCAGCAGTCGGTGCGTCACATCGTGAAGGCCCTGCCATATAAAGAGAGATAGATTCAGAGGTAGATGAGATAAGACAGTGGCTGCAATTGGGCGACATCTTTTGTTTTTTGTTTTTTGTTTTTTGTTTTTTGTTTCCCGCTCCCCCCCAAAGGGATTACCTGTCTTGTGTAATCTTCAACGACCTGATCACGCAGGTTGTAGAACAGAGAGTTGATGGTGAAGTCCCTCCTGTCCATCATGCGCAACAATTTAATTTTTAGCTCCTCCCGTTAGGCTCGTAGGGCAAAGTTCAACAATAAAGACGACGACAGCGCAGACGGAGGAGAGGGAGGGGGGGGCTCTGCCTGTTGGCATCTGCTTCCCATGTGTTAGCGGCTCGCTGTTCAAATCGAAGCTCTCGATTGAGTAACCAAATTGCCCATTTGTTTCCTCTCGTCTCAAGATTTAGCACATCCGAGGCGTCCCCTGATGAAGTGTTGGAGATGAGCGGGTAGAGAGAGAAGGAGATGTGTGGATGTGGTGTGGGTGTGTCCAAGTTCCAAGGGAAGTATACCTGAAGCTGATCGCTTTTGCTGACGGGAGTAATCCGTTAACAGCTTGCAGAATGTTCCCCCCTTGTGGCACACAAAACATCATTTAGCTGTTTAAATAGACGAATAATAAATAATAAATAATAAATAAAAAATAATAAATAATAAATAATAAATAATAAATAATAAATATTCGGCAACTAAGGTAGCCTTACCTTAATATCGCTAAGCACAAAATCCATGCCAGTGCTTTTCCATCGATCGTTAGGGAACATGAGCTGTGTTGGAGAATCAGAGTAAAAGGTGTGAACGATTTGGTTGGGGGAGAGAAGAAGAATATACCCGATCTCGTATCCATCCACCAGTAAGTCGTATCTCTGTGTGTAGATTGTAGTGCCGAAGCACGGACAGCAGGAAGGTGAAAATTTGATAGTCGATAGGATCGTACTTTCCGCCAGCTTTGGTGAACTATTATGCATAGGATAGCAATAATAAAATATATATATATATATATATAAAATCATTGAAAAAAACGATATGAAAATCAATTAAACGTATACCAAATAGATAAATAATAAAAATAAAATTGAGTGATTAAATTGCTGTGGATACCGGCAGCGTTATGGGACGGCTTTTCTTGCCCGTGCTTTTGGGTATGTTGGGTGTGAATTGGCCGGCATTACCTAAACTCGAGAGCGTGCGGAAGGGAGATGGCAACGGCTGACGATTTAAGATGACAGAGGTTGAAGTGAGGCAGGAGCATAGCGTTGTGACGCGTGACATGCCACGGTAACGCCGTATCACAAGGTGGCTCCTGCCCCGCATAAGGGTCGACGAGGCCTCGCCGGTGAGAGGCCTCGCAAGTCCTCTCCGCAGCATTTCGGAAAGAGAAAGAGGAAAATAACAAGAAAATCGATGAGTGCCCTCCGATCTGCTTGTCAGGGTGTTTCTGCCTTATGCTCTGTTGGTGCCTTAGGCTTACTACTCTTGGGCAGCAATAAGGTATGGAACGCCGGTTAAACCATCTAATCGATTTTAAACTTCGCCTCTTGCAGGACACCGCGGCGCCCAAACAAATTCTTGGTGCTGCTGGTTTGATAGTAGCTGCATCGCTCACATGTGGCGTCATGCACAGCGGCCTGCTTGGCGACAAACCTAACGTTACCGATAACGATAGCGAAAATCATTCGTCACGCTCGTGTGCTGCCTCTCTACTCTCTCTCGTCTCTACAACAGCCGTTGGTACTTTAACCTCTTCTCTTTGTTGGCAGGCTTGCAATTAACTCTCATATAGGTGCAGGGACCGGCGGTGCATTACTTCTTGGCTGGTTCTTGCTGCAGCAGAAGGCTTAACCTTGAGTGAAGGACCACAGCCCCCCCCCTTGAAACGCTATCTTGTGTAAATGCAGCTGGCTGCCAGCAGTATAGCTGTAAAAGGTGATCTTTCCGAACATATAGACACCATCAAGCTGCTTCCTGCAAAGGTTTTGTGTGATGTCGCGCTATGATTCCGTCTTCTTACAAAACCGATTTAAGGAAATTTATCTAGAGTACAGCGTTTTTAAGCAGTCACGTCAGGTCCACCAGTGCGCTGATAGCCTCCTCTGGCGGAAGGCCATGGAGTACAACCGGTGGTCGACCCTACCACGGTGAAAATGTCCATCCCGTGCTCGAACGTCTGGACTAGGATCTGTGTGTGTGTGTGTGTGTGTGTGTAACGATATATGAGCCATTTAACCTGCGCAAGAGAGGCGCATTACTCAATAGCTATACCTCCAGATTGCCGTCACCGTTTACGTCAGCTACTGTGGGGGCGGCAGGCGCGCCATTACCGTTTCCGTTGGTACGGCCGCGAGTGTTGAGCTTGATCTTGTTCATTTCCTGCCCGTTTGCGGCGAGAATGATGAGGTAGCCTAATTGCTCGGAGGTTAAAGAATGAATGTCCGTGTCTAGACTGCCTTTTGTGGTCATAGTCTACCTGACTCAACGTTCGGGTCACCGTAAGTTGTGAAGATGATTTCATATGAGCCATCTCCGTTGAGATCCGCAACAGTGGGTTCGGAACTGGTTTGGCGTGTTTGAATGAATGTGTGGGGGTTAATTTAACTTGTTCCAGATAGAGATAGGGTTGATCGTAGCAGATGCCAAACCTGAACACGATATCCAGATCGCCCTTAAAATTGTAGACCCACAGCCGCTCCGACGTATGGGCAAAGCAGTACAAGGCCCCATCGTTAAGAGTAGTTATGATCTCCAGGTTATCGTCGTCGATGATATCAACTGCACGTAGCAAGAAAGACAAGAATCATGAATTGTTGAGCAAGGAAGGTGGCAATCAACATTGCCGAGGTTGAAATGATGTGCAAACCGATGACCGGAGCGGGGGGCGCAGAGGGTGGATAGTAGCCGTCCACGTTGATGGGCGACTGCCCCTTGGGGAACACGGTCCAACCGGGGAAACGGGTGGCCGACGCAGACTCATCGGTCACCCCATTGAGCACGATGGGGGAGTAGTACTGCGTGACGTAAGTGTCCGTGCCCGAAGGGTCCAGCTCCACATTGGGAACGGCGATCACCTCGGCCTGGCCTGCAGGTTGCTGGATGTGTCAGAGAGAAGAGTTACTACGCAGGTAGTTTCCTACCGTCATTGTTAAGGTCGGCGACACTCGGAGGAGAGGCTGTGAACTGAAGCCACGGATTGTTCTTAACTGAGGCTTGATACGTGTGGTTGTGATAGTAACCCTCTTCAACCTGGACAAAGGAAAACAGAATATAAGGAACATGGGAGGAAGGAGGTGGAGGAAGATCCCGATGTTACCCAGGCATCGTAATAGCGAATGAATTGTCCCCAGCGCAGACGATTATTCAGATAGGCGTTACGCTGAGAGGAGAGGATATTGGAGGGGGGATCGGTGTGAACAGAGAAACTAGGATATTTTCCTACTAAATCAGTGCCTATCGTACGGGATTCGTGTAGTAAGGAGAAGCATTCACTGTTGAGCCATCGTAATTGAACACTTGGATCTGGTGATCTGAAAGGAAAAAGTTGTAAGCTCGTTCTGCAGGTTACAACATTGATGAGTTCTATTGCAAACCGTCAAAGGTGGTCACAATTTGCAGGGTGGATCCGGAGTTGTTTAGGCGGCCAACGCCAACGTTGAGGCCATACATTCCGTAACCGTATTGGCCGGCGCCGTTGATGCTCTGGTCTTCTTCGTTGTACCGAGGCCATCCTGGGAAGACCTGGCCAGTGCTACCCTGATAGACGAACACTGGGATCAAACCTCTATTAGTTGTAATGGCCAAGATCATGGAAGACTGGTTTAACGTAGTACCGGAGGTGTCATCTGTTCGCGTTGTGGTGGCGATGACCTCGAACGTCCCGTCTCCATTCAAATCTGCCGCGGCAAGACCCCTCACCTCATAGGCGCTTCCGAGGTCGGTGGCCGACCACTTCAGCTTCAGTGTCTTGCTGGTTCCTTATATATATATATATATATATTAATGCCAATGCCAGAGCAAAGAAGCTACATGAGACTCCATAAACAGTCAGGGAGGGTTCGAGAATCACCGTTGTAGTTGTAGCAATACAGGTTTGGTCCTTGGCCGACGACGATGTCAGGGATGTTGTCCTTATCTAGATCCTGCACGATGTGGGGCGCATAAATTCGCCCAGTGTTGGCAGATACCTCACTCAACTTCTCAAAAGTTGAGGAGTAAATGAAGAGCGAGTAGTAGGCAGCTATGATCTATTGTTTACGGGGGGCAGAGTTAGAGGCAACCAAGAGAGGATTGAAGTCGGCAATTCTACGTGGACGATAGGGGCAGAGTTACCTCCATGGAGCCATCTTTGTCGAGATCATACACTACTGGTGACGCAAACCAGCTCGTTTCGCCAGCTAAATTGATAAGAAACGTGGCGTTTACGGGCGGGTTATTTGGTGTTCCTGAGAACCCCGAGCATTTGGCAACAAGAGCCCCAGAGTAGACTTCACTGCCAGGCCCGCCTGAGCTCCCGCCAAGGCTGTCCTCCTCTGAGAGACCCACCTTGAGAGAACCTGATAAGAACGTGGCAATAAGAGCAAACTAGCCAAGGAGAAGAGCACCCCAAGGCCAATTCCAAGGCTCAGGGCGAGCACGGCGACTCCGATCATGCAGACACCGAACACCACCCACACGAGTACTTGGTTTTTCTGCATGCCGTGATAAACAAGGAAATAATGGCAATCCAATCCAGAGAACCGAAAATAGCCGTAAATGGCGAGCCGGACCCAATCGCTGCTTTGACTTCACAGCCCTGAGACCAGATTTCATTAGGTTGAGATAAAGGATTTCTTTTTGTGATGTTTCTAAATTTCTTTCTTCCTTCATGGAGGGCCAAGATGATGGTCAAATTCAGGAACGAAGTGACTCAAAAAACCAACCTAGATTCACGAAGCGGGCATTGCATCATCTTAGAGTGGGGCCAAATGCCGTGCTTCCCTTTCTCCTTGTTCTTCACAACCCACTAACTCTCCCCTACGACTCCTTTCTTCGCCTCCTAACCACGGCGTTAATCGAACATGTTGTACCACAAGTGATATCTGCCGGTTTGATCACCACACACAGCAAAAGTGAGAGCTTGTTTCTTTCCCCACAACGATTCTTTACCTTGCCTGGACGAGAAGAGGTCAGATTGTATTACCGCTGGATAGAAACAACCCCACGCTATGCTGTAATGATAAAGACCGCTTCCAAGCTTGCTCGACAAGTCTCTGAGACCAGCTGGTCTGAAAGTGATAGAGAAGAAGACGACTCTGAAGAGGTAAAGGAGGAGGAGGAGGAGGAGGAGGAGGAGGAAAAAGAAGAAGAAGAAGAAGAAGAATACGAGGACGAGGACGGAGACGAAGAGAGAGACGAAGACGAAGTTTCCGACGAGGAAGGGCTAAGCGAAAATGAACTCATGGAACGGCAGCGAAAGAGGCGCTTCCGACAGTTGCACAGCAGTGACGCAGACAGCTATCGAGGCTTTCTCGTAACGCCGTACACTCTTGTGGTTGAGTCACTTGTCGCCTCAGCTGCGGCCGACGATGTTCATGAGCCCCTTTTCCCTTATGGGAATGCTCACAGTTCGGCCAGCGAAGCTCCCCAAGCCAAGCTCTCGCACTATTTCGGTGGCCCAACGGGCACGAGCAACAACACCACGCGGTCCAAAGGCCGACGAACACCAAAGGCAGCCCCCAAAAGCAAAAACGCCAAGAAGCGCAGGAGCAATTGACTCGAACCAGACCCTTTCGGGGGGAGGGGCTTTTGGGGCGCTGGCGCGAATGAAATGGCTCAATTTCTCTTCTCTCACGTTTCGTGTACGAGGTCGGAAGTTCTCTTCTTGTCGGTGGAACTTTGGGCTCGTAGAGTTAGGCGGTCGGGGACGTGCAGCACTCAGTCCCAGTGATCCCGCCGTATCGCCCCGGAAGGGAACGCAGTGCCGCTTCCCGTGTTCCTTAAGCTCCAACGTTTATTGGTTGAAGTCCGAGCAGCCGAATTTCCCTCCTATGGCCGAGAATTTCTCTGGAAATAAGCTGACATCGTGTTTGGGCCCTGTGGCTTCGGGCTACGCTTTAAAAGTCTGCGCACTCCACTTTTTCCTCTATCTAGCACACATACACACAACACACGAGCCTACCGAGGCTACCTCTTACGCGACTGAGTCAACGTTCGTTGTTTTCCTCTTTCCGTTTTTGTCTTAGCATTTTGCGCTGACGTCGCCCCGGAGTAGTACTACTCCCTCTCCTAGGCGCAAGTTAGGAAGCAATACTACCGATGGACACAAAGCCAAAGTTTGAGACTCAAGTTACGGCCCATTTGAAACCATTCGCCGCTGGCGAAGTGCCTGTGCGCTCCAAGGAGTGGCACCAGCTTCACGACGAACAACTTGAGAGCGTGAGCCTCGAGTACACCGGTATCCACATTCACAACATTATACGCAACCCTAGGTATTTTCTTCCTCTTTGAATCTGTTGTTCCTCTACAAGCCCTTTTTTCATGAGCGGCTTGGACCGTTGTCTCAACATGTACATGCACCGTCCAGTGTGCCCAAGCTCTATGAGATGGCGCTCAAGTACGAGACCGGAACTGCGGTCACCTCGACTGGAGCCCTTGTGTGCAAGTCTGGCAAGCACACTGGCAGATGCCCTCAGGATAAGCGCATCGTTAAGGAGCCGTCCTCCGAGCAGGACGTCTGGTGGGGTCCCATCAACTTCCCCTTGAGCGACCACTCCTTCATGATTAATCGGTACGGTGGAACACACGCTGTAAACCGATTGGCGGTTGCTCTTGTTTGTTGTGTAGGATGTTGCTGAGACTCTCTCTCTCTCCTCTCTCTCTCTCTCTCTCTCTCCACTATAGCGAGCGAGCCATCGACTATTTGAACACGAGGGAGCGCCTTTTCGTCGTCGACGGCTATGTGGGCTGGGTGCCCGAGCACCAGCTCAAAGTGCGCGTGATCTGCGCCCGCGCCTACCACGCTCTGTTCATCAGCAACATGATGGTGCGCCCCACCGACGAGCAGCTGCTCGATTTCGGCGACCCCGACGTGATCATCTACAACGCCGGCCAATTTCCCGCCAACCGCTACACAGAGTACTACCTTCCTTCCTTCCTTCCTTCGGGGGTCAGCCAAATCACTGACCTGTGTATGTCTTTCGTGTGTGTGTGTGTGTGGAATTTTTATTAACAGGGGCGTAGCGTCGTCGACGAGCGTGTGCTTGAGCTTGGCCAGACGCGAGATGGTGATCCTCGGCACCGAGTACGCCGGGGAGATGAAGAAAGGCATCTTCACGTTCATGCACTACTTCATGCCCAAGCAGGGCATCCTGTCCCTTCACAGCAGCGCCAACGTCGGCCGGCAGGGAGACGTGTCGCTCTTCTTCGGTCTCAGCGGCACGGGCAAGACCACGCTCTCCGCCGACCCCAAGCGCGGCCTGGTCGGCGACGACATGCACTGCTGGTACGACAACGGCGTCTTCAACATGGAGGGCGGATGCTACGCCAAGGCCATCGACCTCGACCCCAAGCAGGAGCCCGAAATCTTCAATGCCATCCGCTTCGGCGCCGTGCTGGAGAATGTCGTCTATGACGAGCACTCGCGCGTGGTGGACTACCACGACATCAGCATCACCGAGAACACCCGCACGGCCTACCCTATCGAGTTCATCCCCAACGCCGTCATTCCCTGCGTCTCGGGACACCCCAAGAACGTCATCCTTCTCACTTGCGACGCCTTCGGCGTCCTCCCTCCCGTGGCCCGCCTCACTCCGGAGCAGACGGCCTATCACTTCATCACCGGCTACACTGGTACCCCTCCGCCTCTGTGACCCTTTGCACATTTCCTCCCCTCTCCTCTCTCCTCTTCCCTCTTAACGCCGCTTGCTGCCCTCCCTCCCCCCGCGAGAACAGCCAAGGTTGCCGGCACTGAGGTGGGAATCACGGAGCCCGTGTGCACCTTCTCGCCGGCCTTCTCGGCGCCGTTCCTGGTGTTCCACCCCAACAAGTATGCAAGCATGCTCATGGAGAAGGTCCGGAAGCACAACGCGCACTGCTGGCTCGTCAACACTGGCTGGTCCGGTGGCGGATACGGCGTAGGTGCCCGAATGAAGCTGAGGTTCGCACCAGACCCGAAGGCACCCCGCCTATGCGTGAAGCTAACGCGTCGTGTCATTCCCTCCTCTCTCCAGCTGGACGCGAGCAATCATTGATGCCATTCATAACGGCGAGCTGGCCACGGCCGAATACGAGACGTTTGAGGTGTTTGAGCTGAGCATCCCCAAGTCCATCATGGGCGTGCCCTCTGAAATCCTCAACCCCATCAACACCTGGCAAGACAAGGCGGCCTACAAAGCTACCCTGAACAAGTTGGCGCAGAAGTTCGTCAACAACTTCTCATCCTACGCTGACGGCTGCCCACCAGAAACGCTCGCCGCCGGACCTAAGCCCAAGCAGTAATTTAATTCTTCGATCTCCACGCCACACCTTCCTTTCTGTTGTTGGATCATCCAGTTGTTTATTTCAGACAATAAAATTGTCTTAAACCAGTTGCAGAGCGGGCTGTTCTACTTTTACAGTTTCGCTTCATGGAAGGCTGTCCAGTCGGGCTTCTTCTTTTGGGCAAAGCACGACATGCCGTAGAGCGCTTCGGGAGATCTGACCATTTTTTTGAAAGCCTGTTCTACCTGGTAGAAGCGCCGGAGATGTAGGGTGTGAGCGAGCCTCTTTCGGCATTCATGAGTAACACTACCTTTTGTAGGTTGGCCTCGTGATTGTTCGAAGACACATAGTTGACCAACTCCTTTATATCTTCCATGGCCTTGGGCGCGCTGGAAAGCAGCTCGTCAACGTACTCGTTTGTTTTGGCATCCAGTTCTTGCTCGTCATCCACAACTTGGGAGAGAAACCCAAGTTCATAAGCCTTTTGGGCCGTTATCTTCTTGCCTGTGAGCATATATTCCTTGGCTCGGAATGCTCCTGTTCAGTAGGCAAACAAAGAGCTCCTTGTTACAAATAGAGCTTCGAGGAGCCGGAAGGGGGAGGGGGGGGGAGGAACAGGTAACCTATTTGGGGTACAATGTAGGCAGAGATGATAGCAGGCACCAAGCCTCGTTTAACTTCGGCAAACCAAAACCAAGAGTCCTTCGTTGCCACACGCACATCAGCAGTGAACACCAATCCCCTTGGATCATTGGTGGTGGTTAAGACCCCACCCAACGCCCGCCCTACCCCAGGAAGGCATAGCACTTCAGTACCAGCCACCACCGAGCGCGGGACCGTTGATGCGGGCCACTAAAGGCTTCTTACAGCTGCGGAAGCGTTCGTAGAGTTCAATAGCACCAGCAGGCCCCGTGCCTTCCTGCAACTGTTGTGACATGTGGGATTGGTTGCTTCCGCCCAAGTCCATGCCTGTACAGAAGTATTTCCCGCTGCCAGTGACCACAATGACCCGCACTGCAGGGTCAGCCTCCAGCCTACACGGTGTTGTTGTGGTTAAACAAGCCCGATCGGGCCGCAGGAAGTGCTACAACCCCCTCCCATGGGAAAGATTGATCTGTGTACTGGGTGAGGGCGCGCTTAATCTCAGCTGACATTGAGAGCGTTATGGAGTTGCCACGCTGAGGTCTATCCAAAGTTATTGTGCCCACATGATTGCGCAAATGAATCTTAATTTCACGAAAGTGTTCCAACGTTTGTTCGCTCATCTTTAGTCCGCTTGCACTCAGAGAATATAAGCTTATTTTTATTTTTTTTTTCCTTTAGGTTTGGCCTTTACAGTACAAAACGTTAGCCCTTCTTGCGTGCGGCAGTGAGGCGCAAGAACACGTAAGCCACTGTGTGGAAGAAGAAGTATTGCATGAACAGGAAGAGAAACGATGCCCACAAGGTTCCTTGGTTGTTGTCCAAGTTCAGATCCTCCAAGACCTCCTCGCCAGCTGCCATACACACAACTTTAACAACGATGCAGAGGGGAGGGGTTGATTCGTCGTCACACGTACTTGGAGTGCACTTTTCGTCGGGGTTGCAGGTGAAAGTGAGACCCTCGAACTCATTCCTCGCCAAGACCTGAAAGCCGTATTTGAAGGGCGAGAAATACTTGGCCCTTGTTTTGTGTGGTGAAATTAGCGGGTGGAGTGGCCAACCACTCGTGGAGGGAGGGGGGGGGCGGGAGCGGCGCGGTCTTACCAGATGAGCCACTTAGGAATGGAGTCGTCGTTCAGGAAGAAGCCACCAAGCAACATCAGCGGGATGAAGATCATGGGCGCCATGGCCATCGACACGTTCATATCTGGTGCACCGGCGCTGATCGCAAGGCCCATACCGTGCGCGACTATCGTGGTCATGATGCAGCCGGCGAGGAAGATGAAGTACTTGTCGGCTTCCGCCTGATAGCCCACCATCCAGTACGAGATCGTGCCTTGGATGATCGGCACCACCGTGAGGAACGGTGCGTCGGCGATGACCTTAGCCAGGTAGTACGTGAGCGTGCTGTAACTGCCAGTCGAGTGCTCGCGAATGAACACGACGCGCTCGGCCTGAAAAGCCACGAGGCAGCCCATCATGGGTCCCATGGTCATCGACATCACCACGAAGAACAGAGAGCCCTGCCTGTCGCTGATGCTCCGCTGGTCGTCGCCCAGCTGAAGGTAGAGAAAGCCCACCAGGAGCGCCAAGAAAAGCGACTGCGACAGCCGCGCGGGAATCTGCATTGGATCGCGCGCTTGCATGATGAAGCCCCGCACAAGCAGCAACAGGAATCGGTACAGGAAGTTGGGTCCGCCGACCACCTTCAGCTTTTGTATATCTGAGCGGGGCGGAGAGGGGAGGTAAGGCGAAGGCAAAACACGCACGTGTGGAGAGAGAGAGGGGGGAGGGGGAATACCATCGTCGTCGCCGCGGTGTTTGGTGTGTCGGCGTTTGATGAACGGCTTGGTCAGGGTGGCGTGTTGGCGCGGCCTGTCATCGCCGTCGCTACGCTTGATGCCGTCGGCATAATCGCCGCCGTCCTCGGTAAGCTCGGGCAGCTTGTTCTGTTCGCGATAGGCCGACACCACGTGCTTGAGGCGCGCCTCACCCTCCTCCCTGCTGGAGATGTAACTGTCCGCCTTCACCAGGTTCACTGTGTTTCATGTGTGGAAGTGTGTGTGTGTGTGTGTTCGTTAGCTTTAGAGAGTACTGTACAGTGTCGAAGATGAGGACACGCACTGACAAACTCAGCGGGGTTGCAAAATTTGGGGCACTTGTATCCGAGCTTGCTGAAGTAGGGCACCACGTCCTTGGTGGGACCGCTGTACACGATATGTCCCTCAGCCATCAGGATCAGCCGGTCGAACTTGAAGAAGATGTCCGCGCTGTTGGAGTTGGTTTGGTGTTTGCCTATGAGCGTGAGTTTTGTTGTTGTTTTGTTGTTCTCTACTGTCCGAACTGTGCGTAACACGAGTATGCGGAAGGCCAAATCAAGAGGCGCAGCGAACCTGGGCTGATGGATGGTAGTGACGATGGTGCGACCCATGGACGCCAGTCGCTGCAGGCTCTCCACCAGCGAGTATGATGTCGACGAGTCCAGTCCTGATAATAGTGACATAACAACAACAACCAACAACAACAACAACAAACCCTGTAAATGGCCCACGCATTTGATGCCAACCGATCATCCATTGAGGAGCGGGGCAGTACCGGAAGTGGGTTCGTCAAGGAAGAGAATGGACGGGTCGGTGATCATCTCCATGCCGATGCTCACCCGCTTCCGCTGACCTCCAGAGATGCCTCGGTGCTCGGCATTGCCTATCTTTGTCTTCTGACAGCTCTCGAGGCCCAGCTGCACGCGTGGCACACACACATTCACACACAGTAAGCAGTTGTAGTTTTTATTTATATTTTTATTTCAGGCCTCTCTCTCTAAATTGTAATCGAGGAGAGGAAACAAAACAATAAGGCTACGCAAACGCAAGAGAACATACATGTGGTACATACCTCCTCGATAAGGTCATTCACTTTCTGTTTCTTGTTGCGCTCAGTGAGCGGCAGTTTGAGCTGTGCCGAGAACCACAACGTCTCGCGAGGTGTAAGCATTGGAAACAGCACATCGTCCTATCGAGGAGGAGGAAGAAGAGGAGGAAAAAGAGAAATAGTCAACAACTCTGCGTACATGTGCCAGGGCAGCAAGGGCGGGGGGGGGGAGGTGAAAGAATCAGCGCGCAAGGAGAGCGAATTCACCTGCATGATGTAAGAGCTGAGGCGCGACCAAATGCGGCTGGAAACTTGATCCTTGGGTATATCGTTAACGGTAAGTGAGCCCTTCACCTTACCGCTCTGTACACGACCGGCGAGCAAGTTCAGCAGCGTCGTCTTGCCCGCTCCTGTTTAGCATATTCGATAAAAATAATTTTTTTTTAAAAAAAAAAAATTATCCAACAAAAGGCATGCGGGGAGGTTTTGAGGGAAGAACACTACGCAGTGCGAATCGTACCGGAGGGACCCATTATGGCGGTGATCTCGCCAGGCCGCAGCTCGCCATGAAGGTCCTTGAGCAGTGTCTTCTTGTGCTTCTTTTTAAAAGGATTCTTGCCTTTGCGCACCTTGACCGAAAAGAAGAGATTCTTGAACGCAAGCGTCACCGGTATAAACTTGCGGTGTGCGGAGGACGAAGTGCCGACAGCAGATGCTGCAAGTACGGAATCTCCCGAGCCGTTACTTCGATCAACTTCATCGTCGGAGGGCTGAATGTCGTCATATGGGCCAAATGCGGCTTTTGGCACATGGTCCTTGTGGCTCTCGCTTCCTTCCCCATCAGAAATCGAAGCCGAAGAAGAGGAAGAAGTCCCTGCTTCTAGGTCTTCGTCATACGCCGAAGACCCAACACCATTCAATTCGAGTCCTTCCTCTGTGCTCATTATGAGGCAAGAGTACGTCGGTTATGTAGCAATGACCAGCCTCCGACCGAGCTTTATTTATGCCAATTCCTCTTGCTTCCTCGAATGTTCTTTCTCTTTCTGGCCAACTCTGTCATTTTACAGCCAATAGAGAATTGGCCACGGGATGAATTCTCAGCCAGTGGATGCTTTTTCTTTTTTCATCCAATGGTTGATGCCGGATACACCAGTTTTCTTAGTCACCGCGGACATTTTGAAAAAAAAAACACACAAATTAGAAATCGGTTGTTGAGGCACAGCGGAAATTTATCGATAATTCACTAAACTGCTACACATGCAAGGGAGGCCCTCCGTTCTAGAATAATTACTGGTGCTTGGCTTGGTCCGCGAGCAAGGAGGCAACACAAGAGGTTACACCTGCCAAGACAATTATGTAGAGAGGAGGGAGGGTGGTTACAAACCAAAGAGGAAAACACATTGTAAAGGGAGCATTCGGCACATCGTACCCTTGCCCATGTCGATGTGCAAAAATTCATTGGGTCCGTGAGCTGCACAAGATGAAGTTGGTGGTCAAGGCTCGAGTTAGCAACATTACCACTCAGATTGAATTTGCGTGGTGGTAACTGTTACCGTTGGATTTGGGGCCAAGAACACCCGTGATCACGAACTGGGCCTTAGGGAATAGTTCTCCCAGCATACCCATGAAGGGTATCGAACCGCCCTCACCCATATCTGGTGGCGACCATTGATTGTTGGTATGTAAACAAGCAGTTGGGAAAGCCAACGATTTCGTACAGCAGACGCCTTTGCCAAAGTAGGCCTTGGAAGCCTTGTCCGCTGACTCGGCAAGCCAATCAACCAGCTTGGGTGACTCCCAGCCTGTCGAACACCACCAAACATCAATCGTATAACACATCCACCAAATATTTCATAACAATACCAACAAAATTTTGGGTTTGTTTTTCTTCGCACCAGTGCCGGCCTTTTCGATTTCGAAGGTCACCGTGGATCCATAAGGGGGATTCTAGCAGCACGATATCATAAGAGACACCTTAAAAGAAACGAAAGCTGAAACTCGATAGTCACCTCCTCAAGGCATTCCTGGAGCTGTTGCGCTGCCTTCTTGGCCTCGACGGTGGGTGGGAGGCGCAGCGAGAGCTTAAGGGTGGTCGACGGACGCAACACGTTACCTGCACATGGTGTCAAAATAATAAAACCAAAAAGAAACAAACACAAAAAGCCAACGAGGCGTAGAAGATCCTTCTTCAGGTTCAGAGGAGGTCATTACCAGCGCTCTCAAGGGAGGGCAGGCCCTCAGCACCGGTGACAGAGAGTGCAGGGCGCCACGTCCTGATTGTCGTTAACGTAAAAGTGACACTATGAGTCAAATGTCGGGGCGAATCGGCATCAATGGGTGGAGTACTGTACTTGTTCAAGAACAGCTCGGTGAGGTCGTCTCCAACCGGCTTGGCGTTGCCCTTCCAGGGGAACTGGCAACCGAGAGAGTACACAAACATGTCGGTGAACACAACCAAGCAAGCAAGCGATGACGAGGCCAAACTAGTTAAGTACCTCAGTGTGGATGAGGTCACCAAGGACTTCGGCGGTACGCTTGGTCTGCTCGATGCGGAAGTCGGGAATCTCTGAAGCGAACGAGTGAGTACGCTTGGAGGGAACAATATATCATTGCTTAGGATCGAGATAAAATACTTGTGTGCAGGAAGGGTGGAAGGATATTGCCCGTGTTGACGTCCTCCAACTTGCTCAGTACCTGGCGCAGGACGCGGAAGGTGGACGGTACGATACCACTTGTTTTGTTTTTTGTTTTTTGTTTT
>CDFF01071252.1:28192-38360 GCA_000826265.1 Acanthamoeba culbertsoni
GGGGGGTGAGAACGAAAGCGGTGGCTTGGTGAGGAGAGGGGAGGGGAGGGGAGAAAGGAGTACCGCTGCTGGCGGTGGAGGTCTGGGCGAGCTTCTTGGAGAGGATGTCCTGCTGCGCGCGGAGGCGCTCGTTCTTCTTCTCGCGCATGATCTTGGTTTCGGCCTCCTCCCTCAGCTGGGCCTCCAACTGCTGTGCCTCTTGGGCCAGCCTGTCCTGCTCCTCGGCGAGTTCCTTCGACGCAGTGGAGCTGAAATGCGTGCCACACAAATAGAAACGCCAACCACGATGTGTCAATCCTCCGGTCTTTCGCACGTCACGAGAAAACAAAAGCAGCAGAAAATATTTGTCTCCTCCCCCAACAAAAAAAAGGGGAAATAAAAATAAAAATAAAAATAAAAATAAAAACAAATTAGCATCCCCAGGTGCGCGCACCGCTCGTCGCGTTCGACGCCGAGGCGCTGGCGAAGGGCGTCGAGCTCGTCCCTTCGCCGCTGCAGCTCTTCCTTGAGGGCTTCGGTCTCTGCTTCGAGCGCCTCGTCCCGCGACGATCGCTCCCTATCGGAGAGCTCCTGGAATCGAGCCATCTGCAGATAACGCCAACGAATCGTCATTCAACACATTCCACGACACGTGCTACGGCATGCACGGAATGGTGTTTGGGGGGGGGGCGGTAGCCGTGCCTTGGAGGCGAGCTCGAGGTCCTTGGTCTTGAGGTCGTGGAGATCCTCGAGCTGGGCGCGGAGCTCCTGCAGCTCGGTCTTGAGGCGCTCGGCGGTCTCGGTGAGCTGGAGGGCCAACTTGGCCTTCTCGTCGATGGTGGAGTCGAGGTCGGCCTGGATGGCGAGCAGGGAGTCCTTCTGCTTGAGGAGCTCCTCGCGTTCCTGGGCCTCGCGCTTGAGGCGGGTGCCCAGGTCCTCCAGGCGGGAGGCGATGCCCTTGTTGGCGGCCTCGATCTCCTCCATCTCGCGCTTGGAGGAGAAGGCGTGGAAGAAGAGGGAAACGTAGAGCTGGACGGAGCGCTCGTCGGGGTCGCCCTCGGTGAGGTCGCTGGGGGAGAGGAGCTGGGGGATGTTCATGTGCTTCTCGGCCAGCTCGAAGGATTGGGCCAGCAGGGCGGTGGGGTCGTCCTTGCTGATGGACTGGAAGTCGAGCAGAGACGGGTCGTACTTGTGGACCAACGCGGCAAAGGCCTGACCGTCCCTGAAGCCGTACTTGAAGTCGGTGGGCGCCACGCCAAGGTCGCCAATGGTCTCGCGAACCCACTTCAACAGACTCTCCTCCATGGACTTGCTTTGCTTGCCTGGTCGTGCAAATATAGGGTTGGTTGATTTGAATCACTTGCGACGAGCGACAGATGGAAAACGCTGGCATTTAAAGGGAAGGGGCGGGGCTCTTACCACCGTCGGTGGCATCAGTGAGCTGAGTGAGACGGATGCCACGGAACAAACTCCAAACAAGACCCAAAATAAGCTTGAGATGGCCCTCGAAAAGATCTTTGGGGAGGGGTGTTAAACAAAAAAAAAAAGCTGGAACGAGTTCAAAGGCGCAGCTGCACACCTTCAGAACCAATGCCCACGAGCCTAATCTTCATGTCATTCTGAATGTAGTTGAGGCCGATTGTCAGATTCTCGAGCTTTTGTACTTTCCTCGATGGCGCCTGATCCCATTTGCCAAGCTTCTTGCCAGTGACAATTTCCAAAAAGTGATTGAGGATAGTGCCATCTTGCAAGTCGTGTTCGAGATCTCGCAACGAAAGGCCGCGCTTTTGTAGGTAGGAATTCAACCACGAGGTAAAGGCCTGTTATGACCACCAAACACAATTCGGGTTATGAGACAAGAACGAAGTGGTAAGGACGAGACAAGAAGAGGCAATCAGCAGTAAACGACAAACCTTTATCTGAACTTGTTCCCAATTGCGTTCACGATTAGCCTCGTCCGAAAGAGCGGGTGATTCCATTTTCTGGTCAGTTCCAGCCAACACTGAGGCAGTGTGTGGAACAAGTAAGGATAAGAAAAGCAAAGATCGTGCGAGTCTTTAGCCTTCCGGTCGTTCTTTTCTTTCATGGCAACGTTGTCGTTGCCCTAATGAGGTCGGAGAAGTGTCCAATTAAAAATCATATATCGGATAGTAAAAAGAAATCAAAATCGGAGAGAAATTAAGTGCAAAATATCAAAGAAAGTGATTTTCTATTTTCCACTATCGAACCAATCACTTTGATTAAAATCTCCTAGTACGAAACTTCGCATCCCACTTCTACCACAGAAAAGATAAATCCCCATTCAATTGATAGAGCCGCACACCTTGCTCTCACAATTAAATAACAATGGGTCTTGATATGAAGAAGCTGTGGTGCCTTATGCCCAACTATGCCTGTACGGCTCCTTAATCACGTCACGGAATTAGTCTCTTCTCGTCACTGACACAAGATCGTATAATTTGTAGGCGCTCTTTGCTATGCCATTTTCTCCTTCTGGGGCTTCCTGACGCTGGTATATTCGCTATTTCGAAGACCCATTTGTTTTGTTGCGGAAACAATTAATCCATCCCCTAGATCGTGGTTGGTCTTGGCTTGAATGCTGGTTACAGGAAGATTGATCTCGACGAACTCAAAGAAGACGAACTCGATCATGTTGCCATTCAGACCTACATCGCCGGCGCTATTTACCTCGCTTGCATGCTTGGCTGTGGCGCCCGCTGGTTCTTCCTTCACCTCAGGGAAAAGAACTTGCAGAAGGAGAAGCTTCTCCGCCACATTCCCGTGGGCGAAGAGGATGTCTAAATACTATTGCTGTGACGAGAGGGTAGAGGGAAGGTTGAAAGGGGCCAGTACAGACTTGGGCAGCCTCTTTGTCTAATTTATTTGCCAGAGATATAATTCCATTAAACGCAGCAAAAAACTCCTCCTTGTCTAGTCTTCCACATCCGGCTCCTCTTCGTAGTCTTCGATCACCTCTTCTTCAATTATCTCTTCAACCACCTCTTCCTCCTCGTTCCCACCTTCGCCTTTGAGTTCGTCCTCGGCCTCTTCCTCTTCCTCATTTCTCCTGGCGCGCTTCTTGCTCTGTGCCGGCGGCTTGAGTTTGAAAGACAAGGGAATGGCTGACGCTGCGGCAGCAGCCGAACGCCTTCTGCTCTTTCGCCTTCCGTTCTCCTCGTCTTCGGCGATCACAGCCGCTACAGCGGCAGCAGTCGCTTCATCAAGCTCATCCTCCACATTCCTCTTTCGCTTCTTCCTGCTGCCGGAGCCGCCTTTGCTAGAATCCCGTTCCCTCTTGGAACCTTTGCCGGTGCTCGCCCGCTTCGTCTTTCCGGGAGTCTTGCCGCCGCTTGACTTACGCTTGGCTCGCCTGGACGATGGTGCATCCTCCTCATCAGGCGCGTTTTCTACCTCTTCCTCCTCGCGAGTTTCCTCTTGTTGAGGCTGGTCTTCCTCCTGCGCGGCGGCGTCAGGTCCGAAGTGTTGTTCCCAATGGCAGTTGAACAGCTTCTTCAAGAAGACCGCATCCTGGTAGACTTCGCAATCGGGGATGTTGTACTGCTGCGCGTTCTCGAAAATGAGGTTGAACTCCTCCCTGAACAGCTCCGGGTTGTAGCCCGACTTCTCGATGCTGGTCTTGATGTTGTTCAGGGAGATCGGCTTCTTAATCACTTCATAGTAGTCGGGGTACAGTTTCTTCGACGGCAGCCGCAAGAAGAGCTTGCTGCGCTGCCTTCCCGTCTCCGCCTCGCGCGACGTCGCGATGGCCTCCCACACGGCCTTCATCTTCTCCTGCATCTTGGATCCCTTCCTCGGCTGCTGCTTCTTACCCGCGCGGGCCCGCGGCGAGGGGGCTGAGACGGTGGACTCGCGGCGACTACGCTTGCGGGGCGGCTCCTCAACGCGGACCTCTTCAGCACCATCGCCCTCTTCTTCCTCCTCCGCCTCCTCCTCTTCATCGCCCTCCTTGCCCCCGAGGGCGGCCTCGGCCATGCGCTTGGCCCGGCGGCGCTG
Organism: Acanthamoeba culbertsoni; assembly: GCA_000826265.1. Taxonomy (NCBI): domain Eukaryota; phylum Discosea; order Longamoebia; family Acanthamoebidae; genus Acanthamoeba; species Acanthamoeba culbertsoni. The sequence continues at coordinate 32,186 of CDFF01071252.1, forward strand.
GTTCTTTTCGCGCATTTCGGCGATCTCCTGCTCGCCCGCGCCCTCTTCGAGGAGCTTCTCCCACTGGCTCTCGGTCAGGCCGTCGTCGTAGGAGACCGGGGCGGCCTTCCTGCGGTGGCCGCGGCCGTAGTTGGTCGGGTCCTCCTCAAGCGGGATGTGCTCCACGCGGAGCCATTCCGGCAGCTCCTCGTCGGTCATCAGGCGCGGCAGGGGCTCCTTGCGGCCCATCCGCTTGGCCTCCTGCCGCTCCCGCTCGGCGCGCTCCTTGTCCATCTTCTGGTAGAGCTCGAACTCCTCATCGGTGCGTGCCAGCATCTCGTTGATCTGCTTGTCGTTGGGGATATCGTCGTCCTCGCGGTCCTTGGACACCTCCTCCTGCCGCATGATCTCCTCCAGCATCGACTTGCGCTCGCTGGCGTTGGATTTCTTGTTGAACATGCCCGCCTCGATGATCTTCTTGTCGAGCCCCAGCTTGTAGTGCGCCCGCTCCAAAATACGCTCCTCCACCGAGTTCACCGACACCAGCCTGAACACCCGCACCTCGTGCTTCTGCCCGATACGATGTGCACGATCCTAAAATACCAGGAAAAGGCCATCCGGGAGGGTAAGATAGCCCACCAAAGGCGAGCCTTTTTTGGGGGGGGGAGAAGGGGGCTTCCGGGGCTAACCTGGGCCTGTAGATCGGCGTGAGGATTCCAATCAGAATCGAACAGGATGACCGTGTCGGCGGTCTGCAAGTTGAGGCCGAGGCCACCGGCGCGCGTGGAGAGGATGAAGACAAAGTAGGGCGAGTCAGGCGCGTTGAACAACTTGAGCAGATCCGCGCGCTCGTCGGCCTTGGTGGAGCCGTCGAGTCGCAGGTACTGATAGTCCCGCAGCCGGAAGTAGTCCTCCAGCACCGTGAGCAGAGCCGTCATCTGCGAGAAGAGCAGGACGCGGTGGCCGGTGGCCTTGAGCTTGGGGAAGATACGATCGAGCAGCTCGAACTTGCCCGAGCACCGCACCAGATTCTCATCCACCGAATACTCGTCCTGCCCGTATGGAAAGCCGTGTGTGTGTGTGTATGTGTGTGTGTGTGTTCGTGGTGAGTTATGCTCCAGCACTGAATCATGGGCTCGTCGACCGTGATTCAATCCTGGTTGACTATGCCGGGGGAAGAGGACGCGGGGGGGGAGGGAGGGGAAGGAGGAGGAAGAGGAAGAGGAGGAGAGTACCGTATCGTTGAAGAGGAAAGGATGGTTACAAATCTTGCGCAGCTGCATGAGGGTGTTCATGAGCCCGCGGAAGCCGCCTCCCTTGCCATCCTCGCTGGAGGCCTCCACGCGGACCACCTTCTGCTCGCGCATGTGCTTGTACATCCTCTTCTGCCACGCCGAGAATCCACACCTGTGCAAAAATGAAAAATAGATAAGTAAGTAAATGGACGTATGGATGGATAGATGTATAAATAAATTATTAATGAATTACATAAATAAATAAATAAATAGAGTCTCTGACAGAGTGGCGTACTTGAGGACTTTCTCGACCTTGTCGGGCAGCTGGTCCTCGACCTGCTTCTTGAGACGGCGCAGAAGGAAGGGGCGAAGGACCTTGTGGAGTCGGTTGATGATGAGCAGGGTCTCCTCCTCGTTCATCTCCACCTTCTCGCCCGCCGCGGCGAAGGGCGCGTTGAACCACTCCTCGAAGTTCTCGATGGAGTTGAAGATGGACGGCAGGAGAAAGTTGAGGAGGGACCACAGCTCCGGCAGGCTGTTCTGCAGCGGCGTGCCGGTGAGCAGCAGGCGGTGCCGCGCCTTGTAGTGCTGGCTGAAGGTGGTGACCAGCTTGCAGGAGTGGTTCTTCATGCGGTGGCCCTCGTCGATGATGATGTAGTTCCACTTGATCTTCCCCAGCTGCGACTTGTCCTTGATGATGTAGTCGTACGTGGTGATGACCACGTTGAACTTTCCGTGCGCGATCTGTGACTGGAAGATCTGCTTACGCGGTGCGGGCGCGCCCTACGTGTACACCGACCAAGCAACGACATCAAACAACAGCAGAGGTCATCTTCATGTCCACAAGAGGAGGAGGAGGAAGAGGAGGAGGCGCTCACCTTATAGACCACGCGAACGACGGACGGGGCCCATTTGTCGAATTCGTTCACCCAATTGGAGAGCGTGGAGAGCGGGACGACGACGAGGTAGGGCCCGTTGTTGCCCTTGCTCTCCATCAGGTAGCAGATCAGGGAGATCGTCTGGATGGTCTTGCCCAGACCCATCTCGTCGGCGAGAATGCCGTTAAGATGGTTGTTGTAGAGCGACACGAGCCAGCTGAGGCCCAGCATTTGGTAGGGCTTGAGCTGTCCGCCGACGAGCATCTCCGGCTGACGGGTGATCTCCTCCTCGACCCTGTGCACCACCGTGTAGTACGTCTTCTTCACCACCTTGGATGCGCCGCCGGCCTCGGCCTCCGCCGCCTCCTTGGAGACCTGGGCGGCGCCTTCGGTGGGCTCGGCGGCTGCCGCCTGACCCGCCTCGGCGCCTTCGGTGGGCTCGGCCTGCTTCTCCTTGCCCTTCTCGGCCTCCTCGGCGGCCTTCTGCGCGGCCTCCTTCTCGCGGCGCTCCTCGGCCTCCTCGTCCTGCTGGTGCTTGGTGACGAGGTCCTCGATGCTCTGCAGGTACTTGTCGGTCTGATCGAGCAGCAGGCGCACACGGGCCGACTTGGTCTCGTTGAGCAGCCGCATGTACTCCTCGATGTTGTTGTCCTTCAGCGCGCGAAGGCGGTCGCGTTCGTTCTTCTCCTCGAGCGCCTGCTTCCGCTTCTGAAGGTTGGTGTGGTAGGTCACCACAGCGCGCGACACCTTCTTCCACTTCTGCTGCATGTTCGAGTGGAACTCGCGGAACACTCTGGCGTGAGCGACCACTGCAGCGCAGAACTCCTTCTGGCGCTGCTGCTTGCGCTGCGGTCCCACCCGAGCAATGAGAGAAAAGTGCATCAGCAAATGTTGTTGTTTTGGGGGGGGGGAAGGGGAAGAACGAAGCGAGGGAAAAGAATGAAGACTCACCTGCTCTTCGCGTTCCTTCTGTCGCTCTGATTTGCTAGCAGTCAGCCTGGTCTGCTTCCTCGAGCTTCGGCGGTAGAGGCTTGGATCATCGGCCCCCGCGAGCTGCATCTCGTATCGGAGATCAGCGGCAATGCGTGACCTCAGCTTCTTCTGCACGGCGAGAAGCTTCAGCTGCTTCTCCTCAATGAGCGCCCGAACGCGCAGTTGCTCGGGCAGCTGCGTATCGTTGAGCAGCACCCGGAGCTCATCGAGCCGGGTCTCGATGCGAGCGAAGATCCTCCTTTCGCGGTCCTGCATAAGCTGCCTGGCGGCGAGATGGGCGGGCGAGCTTAGCTGTGCTATGAGCGCGTCCTTCTTGGAGAGAACCGACGTAGTGGCCAGCGGAGACGACGCATTGGCTCCTGCAGGGCCCGAAAGGCTGAACGGGCCAACTAATAAAAGGATGTAGGAAGGGAGGGGAAGGGATTAAGAACGACAAGCGACGAGCAAGCAAGCAAGCAAGCAAGAAGCGAGTAGGTGGCACCTGGTTTACGCAAGGAGGGCGAAGGCGGAATCTTGGCACCTAAAGATGAGGGCGCCTGCAATCGCTGTAGTCGGTCGTCTTGCAGGCCCTGTTCTGCCGAAAGCTCCCTCTTGACGGCGGGGTTGCGAATGGCCGCCAGCAGCGTGACGGGCAGAGCCATGTTCCGGGAGAGGTATTTGTAGGCCAAGATCTGCGCTCGCAACTGCTGCAACTGCTCCATTGTAAAGGGGCCACGAGAGGAACTGCTACTGTGGTCCATAGTCTTAGCTGTTGAGCTTGCAGTGACATTAGTGCTTCCATGCGAAGTGCTGGGCGGTCGCGACAGGATGTGAGCGTTTGCACGGTAGATGGAGAGAAGCTTTTGGAACTTGGGGTCAGATTGGTCGATGCCCTGTGCCTGCATCACCTCTAGAGCCTTCATTGAGGCACGAGACGAGAGTTGGCCATTGAGACAAACGTTGGTTTTACTTTTTTGGGGGGGAGGGGTGAACCTTAAGAATACGGGCTAAGTCTTGCTCCGTGATTGTTCGTGGCTGAGTCGAGGGTGGGCGAGCTTTGGTGGCAGAGGAGAGAGTATTTCCACTGGGAAGCGAAGATGAAGTTGGTGTGGATGCATTAAACGATGTGGCAGTTGGGGCTAGGCCGCCCCCAACCGTCTGTCGGTCCGTGCCAGTTGTCTGTGTCGTGGGAAGAGACGAAACAGGACCGCTAGCCATATTTTTGTGGATATTTTCCACGCCACGCAAGCCAAAATTTTTTCCTTCGCTTTTTTCTTTCGCAGAGCCAAGAAGATTAATCTGTGGTCTTCGCCTTCTCGCGGTAAGACAAACGGTCTAACTTTTCGCGGGGAAAGGAGTTGTCACCGACGTGTCATTTTTCGTCCGCACCAACTAGGCTACGAAATTTCGTAGCCTAGAAAAGAAAATAAATAGATAAATAAATGTTTGCACTCGGCGGACGAGATGTAGAGCCAGGTGTCACGGAGCCGGCAGTGTTGCTTTGCATCTCTGATCAAGTCTGCGAAATGAGGGATAATGTAGTTTTTGTACAACGAGCCAGTCCCGAGTTGTGGACAGTGTTAGGATAATGGGTTTGTCGTTTATGACATGTTTGGCTGCGGTGATGGTTGCTGAAGCCCCCCCCCCCGGGGAGCACGGTGCAAACAACAAGAGGCGCAGGAAGGCTACACCCTCCAGAGTGAATAGTAAAGAGCAAAGAAGGAAAACAGCCAGGAACGAATGGCTTGGTGTTATGTGCCTTTACCCGGCGACGTAGTCGTTCTGGAAGATAACACGCGTGCTGTCGTCCAAGAGTACTGCCAAGATGCTCGTGGTTGGCTTCTCTACCTGGTGGCAGCCAAGGCGGAGCGCTTGGCCCCGGCAAGTGTGATACGGCCTTGCCTTGTGGAGGACACTCAGCATCAGTGCGAAAAGAGCGCAGTGTCTGGTCCTGCTTCCTGGTGGGAACAGGTAGGTGTAATTCCCTTGTCCGCCACAACTACACTGACACTGAGCCGACCAGGCCTTGCTCATGGTGGAAAGGGCTCGATCAGGCCGTGCTCTATGTGCCGGCTGTCGCTCAAGGAAGATCAGCATGAACCGATTGCGCATCGGTATCGAGACGCGCACCAGGCGAGGGGGCAGCTACTATTGCAGAAAGGAGTGGTTTCACATAGCCTGCTTTCACATGGGCCAGCGCGTGGCCGTGCAGAGTATCGGCAGCTTTGCTGGGGCCGCCACTCTCGACAGAGCGGACAAGGCCAAACTCAAGTCCGTGCTCGTTCGTTGGCGGACCGGAGGACCGGTGGCGGCAGGCCCCACAGTACCCGTTCGCCAGCCAGCTGAGGCGCGAGGCACGCACGAGCAGTTTGCCGCTGCCTGCCGCATCGTCGTGGCACAGTACGTTCACAGCTTCAAGACAGCCCTGTTCGATGCCCAATCAGCAGGAGGCGGCCCGGTGCTGTGTCCCGTGACAGGCCGCACACTAACTTGGGGAGATAGCCACGTCCATCACGATCAACCCTGGCCGTTCGACAAGATCGTGCGTCGATTCATTGAGCAGGCCAATGTGGATGTGGCTGCCTCCCGCTTTCGGCTAGGCAGCTTTGTCGAGCAACGCCTGGCGCAAGATTTTTACGAATTCCATCAGCAACACTGCCGCCTTCTCGTCGTTCACAAGGATGCCAACTTGGGCCTGCTGAAAACGGCCCATAAACAACCCAAACGCAAACGTTCCGAGGAGGATCCAAAGGAGAAGACGAGACACGTCAAACGACAGATAAAGCGACCAAGAATTGAAGATGGCGAGTGTGAAGAGTGCGGGAAGAAGGGTGTGAGTCTTGTTTCCCTGAACGGCAGACGAGTATGCTATGCGTGCCACGTATCCGGCATGCAGGCCAAGAAGTTGTATCGTCTTAACGATCACGATCTATCTACCCTCGTTTATGAACCTGTGCCCAACCCTGTACATAGAAGCCCTCCTGCTTCCTTTCGATAGTACTCATTTGTTTCAGGTGTCGGCAAACTTCAGGCCAATGAAGTTGTTCCACCGGCCAGACCTTCTTGCTGCCGCTAGAGCCAAACATGGCCCTACCTTTCAGGAGCCTACAG
>CDFF01071255.1:14604-29518 GCA_000826265.1 Acanthamoeba culbertsoni
CACACGCAACACGAATGGTAGTGATGAAATGCTGCGGAGGGCGGCGTACCGTTTCAAATTCACGGCGCTTGGGCATGTAGCCGGCCTGGTCTGGAGCAGCGATGGGCTGACTGACATTGTGCTGCGGGTGGACCAAAATCGCCGTTTATTCTTTCTTTGTATTTTGTTCTGCATAGGAGTTGCATGCAAAAGGAGGATTGGGCATTGGCGGGGGGGGAAGGGACTTAGCTACCTTGACCTTTTTCTTCTGGTTCGTCTTGGAAGTGGTCTTGGAGCCTAGCCCTTGCCCTGCACACACACACACACACACACACGTATTAATGCAATCAACAGAGCAAAGGATAGCAGCAGCGTTTTATACCCGCGGCTGCTGATGATGGCGGTTCGGGCTCGACGTAGCTTGGGCTCTGTAGACGATCTAGTCGTGTCCGCAAGTATTCTTTCAGGTCGGTGGTCAGCGTTTTAGATGTATCCTATTATGAATTGCAAACAACCCAATCAGCAAGAACTGTCAACCGAAGGCTTCTTTCTTTTTTTTTTTGACTCTATCTTTTACTTTTCCTATTATTATTCTAATTATTATTCTAATTATTATTATTATTATTATTATTATTATTATTCTATTTTTTTAATAGGGAGGGGGGGTGGGCGGAAGGGCAGGTACGGGCAGAGGAGCGGTGGGACTTTGAATGTAGACAGTGAAATAGTGATCGCGGCAAATCTCGGGGGACTTGGTGGTGCCCACGTGCTCCGAGATGTCTGTCCAGTTGCCGATACCGTGGCTGCGGAAAGGGGTTACCGGTATCAGCGATGAATGAAAGAAAAACCTAAGAGAGGTCGAACATTTGAATGGCCTCGAGTAGCAGAAGTTCCTCATCGGCTCCCCATCCCTCCTCAAACAGCGGGAATGACATGTAATCCTAATGCAGTGTAATTTAGGTAATCATACGATGCTATTTTTTTTTTAAATAAAAAAAAATCTCGTTTTGTGTATCTAAATTCGGCGAACCACTATTTTGTAGTCGTGATCATTCTTGTGCTCTTTGATCTCCACCCCTACAGAAAAGCACTCCAAGCACAGATCGAAGTCCTGCATGTGCGCGTCGATGAGTGCATCCTTTAGTGCAGCATTGGGTGCATGGCCCTCCACTCGGATTTCCCTCAACCCGTGTTGTTGAAACCCATATCACTAGTGGCCCCACAAAGGAAAGGTACTAACCTTACACACGGCGCATCTTATTCGCACAACATTAGAAATATCCTTTTGGCAGTAGTCGCAGTGATATTGAACAGATGAAGGTCGCACTGAAAATAATAACCCCAACGGATTTGTAAGTCACCATTACCATGGGGGAGGGCTAGAATTACCTTTATCTGCACCTTCTCCCTCTAATTTTCGCTTTCTACCGCGACCTGAGCCAGGTGGTCGTCCAACTGGACGCCTTTACCGCCACAAACACGAATTGTTTGTGTTAACATTTCCAACCAGGATGAGATTGAGGGGGAGAGGACAATTTTTACAGCTCGTACCGTGTAGGTGGTGAGTTATCGTCGCCATAATTCCCATCATCCATTTTTATGGACCTAGTGCAGAGCCGAAAGAAATGGCAAGATTTTGCTATCTACAACAAACGGACCTTTCTTCTTCTTTTCCTTCAATTTCTATCCCACCTTTACTGTCATTTTAAATAGGCACTCGTGACGCGCCCCCACTTGCCGCCGGCACCCAGAGCGGCCATCTTACTCGGCGGTTGGAAGAGGGCGACTTAATCCACTGCCTGCACAATGTGCTGCAAGGCCTCGTAGTGCTTCACGAGGAGCGGCGCATTGACATCAAGCCCAGAACATTAATGATTAATCCTCCTGCTGACATCTGGCCTGTCCAGAGGAGTGCGGTATCCATCGCTGAGCGCCCTCGGCACTGGTGTAAATAAATTGGTTCTGTTCATTGGTTCTCTCAGTATAAGGAGCCCTGACTATTTACACTCACTTCATTGCTGGTTGAAGTATCCTGCAAGGTTCTCCTTGTCATCTTCGCTGGAAGTCATCGTTCTTCGTTTGAGAATGCCCTTGGGCTGCGTTGTGGAGGGTGGCAGCACCGAGGCTCGGCTGCTGGCCTCTTTCATCTTCCTGGCTCGCTCGTTCAAAGCAGCGATACGAGCAAGACCGGACTTGGACTGATCAGTCGAACCATTAGACGTCGCGACCGAAGCATCGGGTTTCGTCATCACCCGACTGGCGTCTGTCCTCTGGTCCTCGCTCACACGGAGAAGTTGAATCTTGTTCTCATCCTGCACAGCGACAGACTTGGCCGGTCTGGTCTCCTGGGGCGGAACAAGGTCGCGTGCGACGGCGAGATTGATTGTCTGCGTCATTTCGGGCTTTTGTAACAGGGACGGATCCGGCGGCACATAAGAACCGCACTGAAGGCAGCCTCTTTGCTTGATGAAGGCGAGCTCTTGCTGATCCTTTTCGAGGGTGTCGATGGCGCTCTTGTTGCTGGCGATGAGGTCGCTGTACTGCCTTATTTCCTTGTCCTTCTTCTTGAGCTGCCGTTCAAGATGACGGATTTCCTTGATTGAAGAAGCGCACAAGTGGAACAGATTTGGTAAATAAAGTTGCAGTTCGCCAGACCAGCCCGCTTAACAATTGAGAAGGCAATACCTTGTCATAGAAACTCTTCTCCTCGGTGACCTTGGCCTGAGCCTTCTCCAACTCTCCAGCGAGCTGCATTCGCTCATCGGCGATCCGTCGAAGGTCCTTGTTTGCCTTCTCCATTTCTTCGCCCAGCTCTTTCTCAAGCTGGGCTTTGGCCTCTCGTAGTGCTCGATTTTCTTCAGTGAGAGTCTCTCGGGTTTGCTCGAACTCGACTTGGTCCTTGGCGGACTGGGCCCTTTCCTCCTTCAGAACATTGCTCAGATTGTCCACTTCCTCCTCCAGAGCCGAGACGCGCTCAGACGACTGCTGGCAAGTCTGCTGGACCGTCTGGTGGTCTTCTTGAAGCGAGTTGTAGTTGCGCTGCAGCATGTCGAGTTCCTGCTGAAGGGCATCGCTCTGGAGGTCACAACATCACCGGTAAATGTATGTAACTATAGGTATGACACTTGGAGGAACGAGAGAAGTGCACACCTGCTGCTGCATCATTTCGCTATCATGCGTCATCAACGCGATCTGCTGCTTCGCTTCCTGATGCTGATCTCCGAGAGCAACAAGAGCACTCTCCAACTCTGCAACCTTAGCCTGACAAAACGGCGATCAACATGTTATAACATCCATCCTACATGAATACAACGGTGATGGCACGGGCAGTACCTCTGTGGCCTGTAGCAGTTCGAAACAGCTGGATTTCTCCTTCTCCACCTGATCGAGGAGAGCATGCGTTTCCTCCATCGTCGTGATGAGTGTATCCCTCTCTAACACGAAACTCTCAATCTTGGTTTGCTGCTCCTTGCCCGTTGCCTGGAGAGCTTCGATCTCCAGCGACATCTGATTTCTGTACGTTACGTGGTTGAGAGGAGTTTTGTATTTGGACCTAAGAGTGGACGGGCAGGGATACCGCAGCTGCTGCAGGCCATCCAGCTCAGAACGGAGATCCGCTATTTCCGTCTCCAATCGAGCGACATGCCCGCTTCTGTCCTTAAGCTCACCATTGAGTCTGAATACGCGGAGCACACTGTTAGCAGCTCCAGTTTCACTCTGGAAATGATTGTGAATCGCTGCTTTACCGATCAATCTGGTGAGAGTAGTCCTGCTCCTTAGAGCTCCACTCGGTCTTCATTTGCTCCAGGCTGAAGAAGGTTTCCGTGAGCTGTTCATCCACAGCCATTTTCTCGTTGCGCAGGGCGTCCAGCTGCTCCTCAACGGCGACCTTGGTCTTCATAGTCTCCTGCGAAGATGGAAAGCATGCATCCAAATGAGGACGTCGTTGTGAGTTGATGAAAAAAAGAGAGACTTCTCTCACATTGCGAGGAGTCCTTATACCGCCAATCGGTGGTCGACGTCGTTTTTCTCCTGCTTCAGTATTTCGAATCGAGCATCTGCAGCAGCTTTATCCCTCCTAATACCTTCAAGTTGCTGTTCGCTGAGGGACAGACGGTGGTTGAGGCCAACAATCTGTTGCTGAAGAGTGTTCTTTTGGCGGTCTGTTTTCCTCTGTATGTTAGTCACTTGCGCATTATTATTGCTGGGTTAGAGTAGCTATAGTACCGCTCGAAAGCAGTTGGGCTTGCAGGTTGTTAAGATCCACTGTCATGGCCTGAACCTTCCTGTCGTATTGTAGCAGATCGTTGGCTTGAGCAGTCAGCTTCTCCTGCAATGCGGCTATCTGCGTCTGCAAAAGCTCTTTCTCCTTGATGGTGGCAGCCAAGTGAGTTTCCTGTCGAAGGGTGAAAAACGGTGAGCTAGAAGCAATCCAGCGGAGGAGAAATCGTCATGGGTCCGGACCTTGACTTGAAGCGACTCGGATTTCGTCTGCAGGGTGATCTTAAGCTTTTCGATGGTGGACACAAGCTCTGTCACGTCGTCGTTCCTCTTCTTAAGAGCCGCTTGCAAGCGAGTAATCTCTTCCTCGTGCTCTGATATCTTCTTGTCTTGGGTTTCCTTCACTTGCTTGAGCGTGTTGAAGGTGGAACAGAGGCCCTGGTACGCCTCTTCCTTGCTGCTGAGGGTCTTCTGCATTTCCGACAACTGGGCCTGAATATGGAGAGTACTCTTGAGTTGGCTCCGGCTTCGCGTTTGTGTTTTCACTGTCCGCCGAAAACAATCAATGGTGCACAGGTTTACCTGCAACTTCTCGTGGGTCTTTGTGAGTGCCGCCAGTTGCTTTTCTGCCTGCACGCGCTGATCCCGCTCCTCTTTGACCTTGTTCTCCTTGGTGTTCACCTTCTCCATCTGCCTTTCGAGCATCGAGTTCTGACCCGTAAGGCGCTTGACTTCCCTCTCAAGGGTCACCTTTTCTCCCTGTAGCACGGACTTGTCCTTGGCTGCCTGCTTAAACTTGGTGTCTAGAAGCGCCATGTCCTTTAGGACCTTCTCCTTGTCCTTTTTGAGATTGTCGACCTCCATCTGCAGCTGGTTCTTCTTGATGGTGGCGCTCTTCAGATCCTCCTTCATTTTGAAATCCGAGAAGGAAGCGGGGGCCATCGAGACGCGGCGGCTGGCTGGAACCCCCGAGAAGCTGGCTCCCTCGTTGAAGCTCTTCTGATTACGCAACACCTCCGCCTCACCCTGTGTGTTTACAGCAATGAATGAGTGAATGAATGGCGCATCAATGCAATGATGTCGTTAGAGACAAGACAAGACAAGACAAGAATAGCACTAAGTGACGTACGCGAGCCAGCTCGAGATTGATTTGAAGCTGCTCCTTCTCGGCAATGGTCTCCTTGAGTGACCCGCTGAGTTGGCCGTTCTCCTCTTGAGCGCGTGTCAGCTCACTCTGGAGCCTCTCCATTTCCTTGGTGTTGGTGTTGGCAGATTTTGGCTATTAGTTCAGTGCAGGAAGAAAGAGGGCTGATGTATTCGAACCTGCTCGCGAGCAGCAACCGATTCCTGTTGCGAACGAAGCTGGGCTATCTCCTGGCGCAGCTCATTCTCGAGCTCAGCCCGCTCCATTTCCATAGAACTGATCTGCCGCTCGAGCGAATCGATTCGTTTGTTATACGAAGTATGAAGCTTGGTCTGCGAGGCTGCATGCTCGTCTCGGAGCTGGCCACCACCGGCGGTTAGACACCGACAATGGCCACCAAGGCAGAGGAAGCAAGTATTGGCTTACCAAATCAAGTGTCTCCTGGAGCTTCTCTCTTTCTTGTTGCAATTTTACGATCTCTGATTCGAGCTCTGAAACCTTAGTTTGCGAGAGTTCCATTTGTTCTCGGAGAGACGAGCTCTCATTTGCTCTGGAATCAAGGGTCTCCCGAAGTTGCTGAGCTTCTTCCATATAATGCTGTGCTTGTTCTTGATGATGCTGTAACGCATTCTGGCTCGTATCGTGCTGGGAGGTCAACTCTTCGATCTGTTGGGCCTGCAGTTGAATCTGCTTCTGAAGAGCGGCATTCTCCTCGCCGAGCGTCGACTGCAGCTGGAAAACTTGTTCCTGGAACTGGCGCACGGCTGACTCGCTTACTTCATACTGAGAGGTAAGCTCGCTTAGCTGCTTCTCCATACTCAAGGCCTCTTCGGTGAGAAGCTCGTTCTGCTCCGTCTGCATGAACCGAGCGTTAACAAAACGTAAACACTGAAGAAGGGTTGCGGAAGGTCGAACCTGTTCTTCCAGCTTCTGGCGAGTGGTCTCGAGCTCCTGTTCCAGCTGGACAATGTAAGCTGAGGCACCAGCCAACGCATCAACATTGGCTCCCGATGTCTCCGATTGTGCCGCTGCAGTTGTTCTTAACATCACAAACCCTCATGTGATAATGAAAGCGCAGCTACGTACTGACTGCAGAGGACAGCTGCTTGAACCGCTCTTTTTCCTCCTCAAGCTCGGACTCAAGTTTCGTGTTAGCCTCTTGCAGCTGCAAATGGGCGGGTGAATGAGTATACTCGTCCATGCCCAGCACAAGCTAAGGCTTATTATTATTATTATTATTATTATTATTATTATTATTATTATTATTATTATTATTATTATTATTATTATTGCACCTGTTGCATATGCTGCTTGGCAGCCTGCAGCTCTTCACGCAGTTTTGCGACCTCCTGATTGTCCGCACCGTTCGGTTCGGCGCGGGGACGAGGCCGAGGCCTTATGACCGGAAGAGGGGCTACAAATTCACCACGGACACGAGGTGCTTCAGGAGCGGCAAGATCACCGACGTCGCCTGGCGAGGCAAACGGGTTCTTGCCTAACCCGGGCGGCATCTCAAATGGATTGAAGCCTATTGATCCCCACCCCCCCAATGAATTCAGCGCACTCGCACTCAAACCATTGCCGTGCAAAGCCCAATGCCTTGCGCACCTTCGCTCATCACTCGATTGGGAGCCCACGTTTCTCGTCTGTTGAATTTCGCTTTGGGTTTAGCCGTCTGAATAGTAGAGTCAGTGTGAATTGCATCACAATACAGAGCAACAGAAAGTGGAAATGAAAACCTCAGTTCGCTCGGTCAGAGACGATGAAGTGATAATCATGTTCATCATCTGGGCAAGCTTCTCTCTTTGCTTCTCCTTTTCCATTTCCGCATCACGAAGCATTTGAAGCATAATCTCCTTGTCTTCTTCAGCTTTCTGCTTCTGAATCTCCAACTCTTGCCAGTTTTTGCCCTTATTGATGTAAAGGTTAGGCGAAGCCCACGAATATCCAACATCATGACAACACACCTGGCCGTCAATGTTTTTCAGCTTCTTCTTGAGCTGAGAGATCTGCTGTCTGTATCGCTTGAGCATAGACGCTTGATCCATGACCTGATATCAGTCAACCGTAAGTGCGACGTTCCTGCCAACAAAAACGTGCGACAAAGAGACAAGGCACCTCGTTCACAATAGGCTTGTTCTTGATCTGCTTGGCGCGGTTAGCAAATTTGAGCGTGCTTATGGATTCCTCGCGGAAAGCCGGAGCGGGTGTGATTGTGCAAATGACAGCCGTGCGCGAGTTGCCTCCAAGCGCAGGCTCTAGAATGCGAGTGAGCTTACTGTTACGGTACGGTACATGACCTCTGCATGGAAGAAATTGCGTTGTATGCTTAAGCATTTAAGCCAATCCTTGAATAGTTGGCAACGGCAACGTTGTACCTCTCGCCCTCCGACAGCTTAGAAATGACAGTACCAAGGTTGGAAAGGCTTTGATTAATCTTGCAGCCTTCAATCATACGCGCGCCGGTGGCAAGCGTGTGCGATAAGCGCTCAGATCCGGCGAGATCGACAAGATTCTAGCAAAAATAGACATTAGGATCCATAATATCGGCTCGCCAATCACATATCATCTGTGGTAAACCTGAGCATACCAGCATGGAGACTTTCACTGCCCCATCCAACGATTTCTTTGCACCTTCGCTGACCTTCGATTTTTCTCTGCTTTCAATAACCTGTTGAATGTAGAGTAAATGCAACTGTTGCCAGATGTCGAGGACGCTAGAGGCTAACGCCAGTTTTCCTACCATTTTGAAAATGGTGTGCGAACGACTGCTATGAGCATTAGCGTTGGTCGCCCCGACGTGACGGTGCTCTTCGCCATATGCCATAAGTCGAAGTGCCTGCTCAGGTGATACGACCACTTCTTCCTTGGCATCTTTCACGAATACGCCACGCTGGAGAAATAGAAACAGTAAATAGTCAGAGAGATTTAGGGGCTTATGATAAGCGCTCGCAATGGAGTAATGAAGAGGACCATACCTCATAGTCTTCTCGAATTTCTAGCTTGGAGCTGCCGGGGCTGAGAAGGTCTCGTAGTTCCTCGTTGTAGATCTCGAGATAGGAAACACGAAGGAGGAACTCCCTTTCCGGCGACTTGCGACAAATACATAAGAAAAGGCTTGTGTATAGCAGAGAGGGCCATGAACGACGAGTGGCGAAAGGTACCTGCTGGATGTAGCTAAAGATTTCCGAGATGGCAAGTGGGATTATGCCGGGCGAGTCCGGATCACCTTTCATGGTGTGTGTCTTGCCCGAAGAAGTTTGGCCATAGGCAAATATTGTGCCATTTACCCCCTGCAAGGCGGAATCGATGATGTACTTGGCCAGCGAGTTGTAAATGTCGATTGTGAGTGAGTCCTCCCCAAAAACGTAGTCTGCATAAAGTCAGCTTCACCTTCCACCTGCATGTTGTGTTGTCATTCATGCTGTGCTAACGCACCAAAGGTGAATGAGTTGATGGGCTGCCCGTTGCTGACGAATGAGATGCTACTCTCATCATGACGCCAAGAAGCAGAGGGATCCTCAGTTTCTTTCTCCTGTAGCAAAATAAAAGGGCCACCGGTATCAGCAAGAGTGCTGGTGTATGAATGAGAGGACACAAAGTTGTGTGTGATCCCACCTTATTCAATGGACGAACACGTATGCCCACACGAATATTATCCATTATTTAGGGGAGCAGGTGAGAGGCTTCCACAGCACAGTCAACCTGATTTCCTTTCGATCTTCGGAGGTAAGTGCGTAATCCTTTGTGCGTTTACTTGTTGCTTTTTTTCCAACGCGCCATTTTCGACTTTTTGGCGCCAAGACAAACCGTTGACATACCAAACATTACGTAAGGTTTCTCTTTTTTTTTTCCTCTCTTTATCTCGCTCGCCTGCGAAAAGCATTGATTGCTGATGGAACCTCGACCTGCCAACGGATCAACACCAGCAAGTGGTGAGACGCCAAACAGGCAACAAAATGCCACCAATGTGCCACAACTCAATGGAAGTCGGGGGCGGGTCGAGAATCTTCTCGAAGGAGCTGTAGAAACTTTGCGGCAGCTTTCTATTATCGTGGAGGACTACCATCCACACCAGCCTGAAACTTTCCTCTTTGATAAGATGTATGGAAGATCCGGATACCGTTGGTTCTAAGCCCCTAACCTCTCACTGCTATCATAGAAATGGCCTGATTGGAGAACTATCTCAACTGGATCGTGCGCGTCACGAGCACGCCCAAGTTGACTTGCCTATGCAAATATTCCAGTACGACACCAATCCCATATGTTTAAATAAATAAATCAAGAAAAATAGAAGCAGGGACACTAACATTTCGCGGTACAACACGCAGGTTCATAGACGATGGCAAGAACCCTGATTTATACTTACAGGAATCGCTTCTTCAGGGTTGTCTTGAGCGGAACGAACGAACGCGAGGCAAACT
The DNA here is from genome assembly GCA_000826265.1 of Acanthamoeba culbertsoni. Taxonomy (NCBI): domain Eukaryota; phylum Discosea; order Longamoebia; family Acanthamoebidae; genus Acanthamoeba; species Acanthamoeba culbertsoni. Next base: position 24,373 of record CDFF01071255.1, read on the forward strand.
CCATCTACTGCAAGTAAGTTACCTGCCTCCTGTTTCCTTAATCCAGAAACGACGGCTCACTTGCCTTCCAATTATGACATAACAGCGGCTAAAAGACGAACTCGCGGCGGGCGCGGCACAGATGCCGCAAGATAACATGGAGTCGGACTCTATTTAAAATAAAGTACGGAAAGCAAAAGGAAGAAACCAAGATCATTAAATATTGTTCCCTTGTATAGAAATATGGAAATGCAACGAGTAACACTTTGGTGCATGTGTTAACTCATCATTAATTAACTTCATGCAAACCGCGTATAGGCATACGGCGTCGGATCTATGTCAGTGGGGGAACCGGCGATGAGGGAGGCCACAAGCTTTCCGGATCCACAGCTCAGAGTCCATCCCATGCTCCCATGGCCCGCGTTGACGTAAAGGTTTTCCATAGGACCCACCTGTCCTACGATAGGCACCGAATCCCTACACAGCAGTGGATTTAGGGATACGTTTTTTGATCGTCGTCCAGCAATAAACCAAAAAAATTAAAAAAAAAATTAAAAAAAATCCCCTTTGGGCCTTGGGCGAGGGGAGAGCGACGTACGGAGTCACCGGCCGCAGGCAAGCCCATCTGGAAGCCTCGTACGTCGCCGTGAAGCTCAGAGGAGGGAACAGTTGTCCGATGATCGCGATGAGGTTGGTCATGCCCTCCTTGTGAGTGTCAACGCTCTGGTCGTATCCGCCCAGCTCGCCCATCCCAACCACTCGCAGGCGGTCTCCCAGTTTCCCTTTAAGCCGTGCGATGTAAGTTTTGGCCTCGACATCGGCGATGTTGAGCGAGGGTGCAGCCCCTTCGGGCGCCGAAGGAGTGCCCATGCCCAGCGTCAGGCTGTAACCCTTAATCGGGAATATAGGGACCCAGATATCAAGCGAGTGGCGCAGCAGGAGCGAAGTGTAGCTTCCGAGGCACACCACCACACGGTCCGCCTCTATTTCGCGGCCCTCGTCCGTCAGAATACCGCGCACGCGGCGTGGGTGGTGCGGGTCGCGCAAGAGAAGAGAGACGTCCGTGTCATATAGGAATGTGACGCCGTATTTGCGCTGGCAGATGTCGGCGAGCCTGGCAGTAAACATGTTGCAGTCGCCGCTTTCGTTGCCTTCCCACCAGATTCCCCCGGCGATGCTAGAGCGGCTGTTCCGCAGCGCCGGTTCTCGCGTGCAGCACTCCTCAGCATCCCAGATAGCGGGTGGCTTCAATTCGGATCCATATAGGTTACGTAGCATGACTAGCTCTTGCTTCGCCGCTTCGAAAGCGGAATTGCTTCGGTAGAGATGGAGTATGCCCTCGGGCGAACCTCTATCGTACTCCAACTTTTCCTCTTCCCTAAATGCCGCCCATAGAATGACAATCAACGGCGGAGCTCAACTTGGAAAACACACACACGCATACCTAATCTGCTGCAGGCATTGCTGGCTGAAAAGGGCCAGGTTAAGGATCCCTCTGCCGCTGTTGAGAGCTGCTTCATCGCTACAACGACGCAAGAGCAGCCACAGCGACCAAGCCACGAGCGGATCGAATAGCGCCTTGAGACGCACCAAATAATAGGGTGGCGGTTCGTTACCTGGCATAGTCCGTCAGTCTCAGTCGTATTTTTAATTGAAAAACAGAGGTCACTACCAAAGTCAGATTGGCCAATTAATGACAACAACTTGCGTTGAAGTCTCAAGATCTGCTGTTTCAGCACTTTGCGGGGAAGCGAGCCATTGGTCATCGGCATGAAATCACTAGTGTTATGAATAATGCGACACGTAAATGTTTGATGAAGTTTTACACTTGTAATATACTGATACGCACCTCGGACAATTGTGGCCACCATTCGCAAACGAGGTCTCCAACGCGGGCCCAGATTGGCGTTCGATGACGAACACATCGTATTTTCCAGTGCATGCGAGATAGTAAGCAGCGGTTACTCCCATAACTCCCGCACCCAACACCACTACGCGTTCCTTGCGGTCAGCCAATGGCTGTTGTTGGAACTGTGTTCCTCTACTGGCGTTCTTCTTCACTTGTTTGCTATCAGTCGGTGTCTGAACCAAAGAGGAGGAAGTCGAGGTGGAGAGCAGAGAGTTAGTCTGTTGTAGGGGGGCGCTGCTCAGGGAATGGTTCTCCGCCAAAGCCACGGCGCCGCCTATGAGAGCACCAAGCAATCCACAGCCAGCAACCCAGACGGCAGAGGAGACTCCTCCGTTCTTGTGATCAATGGTTCGGCTATCTTCGGGTGTGGAAGAAAACGATCGTCGTTGAAGTGGAGAGCGAGCATGTCGTAGATTCGTTGAGGCAAAGGAAGGGATATTAGTAGCGCGGTGCCCGCAACGGGGAAGAACTTGGTTCCGGTTCAGTATTACTCGGTGGTCGGCTGGTGGAGAATGCAAGCGTAGGCTGAAAACGGTACCCACAAGCGAGTTATGCGCAGCCGACAAACCGCCGCGGGAGCACAGCCACCTCCGCATCGATGTTGCTCCCCGCTATGACCGCGCCACCCTCCGCTCAGTTTACGAAGGGCAGAAAAGAGAAAATCCCATAAGAAAAATAGTTTCCTTCGCCGTTACCGTTATTTTTCTTCAAATTGAGGCCACAAGCGGCTGGCTGGCTGCATGGAGAAGGAAAACGATACGGGCAACGAAGCAGCGGAGGTTGTTTACAACACTATCTAAACACGTGCACTATTTAACTCAATGGTACAGGGGGAACACTCAATGGAAGAACTGCAAAAAATGCTGGCTGTTGCCCCTCCACGCCTGCGAGAAGCGGTAGAAGGCGTACTATCTGGCTGGAGAACACTTGTCTCTCCAGAGCCCCGCCAAAGACCTACCCTTCTTTACTATCCATCCCTTACAGCTCTACCATGGCACAACCCAGGGTAGGGGGCACTCTCGTATATCGGCATGCCTTTTATGCTTACCTTTGCTTTGTCCGGGGGGGGGAGGCAGCGACTATCCTTTTGTTGAGTTGCTGGAGAATAATTGGGAGGCTATCTATGCTGAATATCTAAAAGTGAGGGAGGCTAACGATAACTACGAACAAATAAAGGCTTCAGTCAGCGGTGGAAAGTGGTCTGCATTTCATCTCTGTAAGTTGCTCTCCCTCCCTCTCTCTCTCTCTCTCTATAATATACACACTGAAACATAGCTTATCGTTTACCCTAAGGGGCACAGGGCATCAAGCAGGAACAGAACTGTGCGCTGGCCCCATTCACAGCAGGCCTGATTGAAAGCATGTCGATTTTTATGGCTGGATGGTAATTGCTCACTCCAGTATCCATTTGACTTCCTTCTACATCTTTTTGCACTCCTATTACAGTGGCCTATCCTACGCGTACTTCAGTGTGCTCCAACCGGGCACGCATATCTTGACTCACTGCGGACCGGCCAATATCAAATTGCGGTGCCATCTTGGGCTCGAAGTGCCATCCAACTGCACTCTCAGGGTCGCCGGAGAGACCAGAGAGTGGGAACAGGGAAAGGCACGGAGTGTCCCTCGCCTTTCACCGCTAACGTCCTCTTATCAGCTGATCAATTTTTTCGTCTTGTGCCCTTATGGCAAACTATAGTGTCTCGTGGTGAGCGCCCTTCCCCTCCCGAACTCCTGAAGAGTATCTGACTGTGATGCTCGGTAGTTCGACGATAGTTTTGACCACGAGGTGGTGAACGGAGGAAACCGAGATCGCGTGGTTCTGCTCATCGACGTGTGGCACCCAGACTTGACCGAGGTGGAGCGCACCGCAATCCGGCGCTACCTGCAATAAAGGAACCCTCCCTTTTTTTTTTTTTGCTCGGTTTTGGAACATGCTTATCTTCACGCGATGAACAAAAAGAGAACAACCAATTAGTCACTGTCGCTTTCACTCGAACTATCATGCCTTCTCCTCCTTGTTCCCCTCTTCCTTCTGTCGCGGTCGCTGTCGCTATCACTGCTCGCAGAGCTACTTGAGGGGCTGCGGGACCTGCTCTTCCTGCGGCGTCTGCGAGAAGATGAGTCGCTCTCACTCTCACTCTCGCTGTCACTGTCTCTTCTGCTTCGCTTACTGCGCGGCCTGGATCTGGAGCTGGACTTCGACCTGGACCGGGATCTTGACTTCTTGCTGTCCCTTTCCTTGCCTACTTCCTTCTCGTTGCTGGCTTTGGAGTCCTTGGTCTCTCCGCCCTCTCTCACAGTTTCCTTCTTTGTCGCCTCCGAGTCCTCGTACTCGCGCTTCCTCTTTTTAGCTGACTCTTCACGATCCCCCCTCGAGTCGCGCTCCCTGTCTCTGTCGCCTCGACCTCGTTCGCGATGCCTGTCTTCAGTATCGCGACGGCCATCATGGTCTCGATCACGGTCCCTGTTCCTGTCCCTTTCATGGTCGCGGTCGCTGTCGCGACCTCTATCCCTATCTTGACGATCGTCACGATGACTTCTATCTCTGTAGTCGCGACGAAGGTCCCTGTCCCTGTCCCTGCTACGGTCGCTGTCGCGACGTCTGTCCTCATGCTCGCGGTGCCGCGCACGGCGGGCCTCCTCCTCGCGTCTTTCCTGCTCCTCGATACGGCTCGTTTCACGACGAACGGCTTCTTGAATGCGCTGTTCTCGCTCAGTGGCTCGCTTCTGCTCCTGCAGCTCGCGGTCAAAGGCAGAGCCCTCGACATAGTCGGTAGAAATGCCAAGAGCAGAGCCGAAAGCCTCAGCCCTCTTTTGCTGAGCGAGGGCGTATTTGTGGGTCTCGTTGCTCTGGCGCATCTTCTCATCGTCAAGCCCGCACGCTTCACCGGCTTGACGCAATTCCTCACGCTTGACGGCTAATTGAGCTTGAATGTCCGCTTCATCGAGTCCGCTGTCGAATAAACCTATCTCTTCGGCCCACTGAAATACCCGCAATTCGAGTTCTCGCTTTTTCTCGTGCTCCAGGATCTCTTGGTTGGGCTTCTTGGTAAGAGGTTGGGCCAACAGACGCTTCTGTTCCTCTTGGTAGTTAATTTTAGGTCGCTGGCGCACGAAGCTGAGATTACGCTGCACATAGCCATTTGTGCCCGAACCACGAGGAGTGGTGAGTCCAATACCGTTGTACATTTGGCGCGCAGTTCGCTTTCCCTCTACAATTCCAACAGTTGGTAAAAATGGAAGAGTAAATTTGAGGGG
>CDFF01071257.1:2727-29141 GCA_000826265.1 Acanthamoeba culbertsoni
TGTAGTTCGGCGAAGTTGAGCTTCATAGCGAGCGATGATGCCTATTGGTGATACAAGCGCCAATCAGGATCAGACAACCACTCACGCCCAAGAAGACGGCGACTGGTCGCACCTCGCTTCTGAGCTGCATGAGCGACTTACAGCGACGATCGGCCGCGTCGTCGATCAAAGCGGCGAGTTCGGATTCACGTTCGCGAAGCGCCCTGCAGAGGGCGGCCTCCAGGGCGGTGAAGTGGAGATGCAGGTTTTCCTTGGCCCTCTCGGCCTCCTCTTCAACGCGGAGGGAGCGCGTCTCCAGGCGATCGGCGACGCCCTTCAACTTGGACGATAGCTAACAGACGGTGTGCAGCAGTGAGAAGATGGCAACAGATAGAAAGAGGCGAAGAACTTGGTACTACGTACCTGCGCTCGCTGCTTGGCCTGAACTTTGGACTCGCCTTTGCCTTTTATCTGTAACTCCACTGGTAAGTAGCCGGCAGTAGTCTGCCTAAGGTAGACTTTAGATGCAATACCTTGTTCTTCTTCTTCTGCTTCGCAAACGAAACAGATGCACTGGACGACTTAGGTCGCTTGCCTGGAGAGGGAAACTGCAGAGACGTAACGCTGGTAAACAGCACTCCAACACAGGAAGAAGAGGATGGACGGTACAGCAGAAGGGAGAGGAATGCTCTCCTTGCTAATGGCACGGCTCATGCGCCCTTCCATTTGCAGCAATAATATTGAGTCTGCTCTTCGTCAACAAGAGGCTAGAGCTGGTGACTTGTGTCCCAGGGATGAAGCATGAAGAAGCTGTGTTTTGGCTATGGTTTCTGTCTATTGGAGCAAGTGCGGTACGCATAAAGGGCGTTATCTTGGAGACGAGTGGGAGAGCTGGGCTCGCGAGCTGCGCCATGGCTAGCCCAACTATGGAAATAAATGGAAACTGATTGAAAACAGCAGAAATAGCTTACCTGTAGGGTAAGATGCAGAGGCCGTCAATCGTGCTCAGAACTCGCGCTCACTTGAACCTCCATGGGGGGCGAGGTCGTCAGCGAGCCACAGTTGCCACGTTGCTTCCTAGTGTGTCTTCTCGTTCCACACCCCGTACAACTTTGGGCGCATCTACTACTGCCTGTGGCTCGCGCTATTATGCAACTCAATCCAAGGGGACGAACTCTCCTGGTAAAGGTGATGGTCAGAGAGAGTGGTTGAACTCCGACGCACGCCTCCAAAGCCTGAAATCCACGGAGCAGCAAGTGCTTCGCACCGGCATTGCCTTCGCGCTCGCCGTTGTTATCATCAGCCAGGTCAGCACCTACCTCTGGGGCAACAAGGAGGAAAACACATCACCCAACTTCCTTGTTGACCACAACAGCGATGAAGAGAAGACCCGATGAAGCGTGACGGAAAATAAATAAATAAATAAATAAAAATAAATAAAAAGACACTTCTTCATCCAAGTCCATTCTATGTATGTACACCGCCGTGTGGCCAAATGCACTGGAGGAGACAACCGCTCCCGGTCATGCTAAGGGGCCAGCTTACCACACCTGCGCACAACGTCCTCAGTCGCTGTGGAAGTGTTGCGAACTGGAGATGAGCTTAAAGGTGTAGTAGACCACCGTCACTCCCGTGGCCACCAGTCGCCACCCCACCGCTACAGGCTCTATGTTGCCTGCCAATCATAAATTAGAATGAATGGTAAGGTTTTATGTTGTGCTTGAAATGAGAAGCGAAGTACCTGTGGTCGTCAGGATGAGTTGAGTGTACATCATAACCGTCGCTGCGGCGAACATGTTCGGTCGAATGCTGATGTTGGGGTCATTCGCTTCCTCGTCGAAGAACTGTTGTTTGTTGTTGAGAAAAATGAGGAAATTGCTGCGATTTAAAGGGAGATAGGGTTATAGATGCCTTATCGGTTAGCAGCCAGCTGTCCTCATCCAAGGGCAGCGGGAAGGGAAGGCTGATGAGAGTTATCATAGCCACGATGGAGGATATGAGGAAGTCGAGTGAGAGCAAATGGTTGATGTTATTGAAGGTCGTCACGCCGATAACGTAGGTAAGCCACGGCTCTCCTTCACTTGAAATTAACAGCATTAATATGTTGCCATAGGGAAATGGTAATTATCAAGGCTGATAGTTGGGAGATACGTAGTGTCGACTAAAGTATCGAGAATGGCGATCCGTGCCGAGAAAACCAGGTAGAGCGACAGGATGGCGATGTCAGTAATGATGGCTTCCTCGATGGCGACGTTGGCCACGGTAAGGCCAACCAACACCGTGCATACAATAGACAGATAGCTGGAGAAGAGGGAAAAGTTACTCCCGCTTGTTCAGAGACAATCGACTTACGACCAAGTATCAAGAGCTTTATAAGAGACTAAGTAGCGTACCTGGAGAGACCCACACTGAGTGGTTCACGGTACAGGTTGTATGTCAACACGCCGGCGAGAGCAAAGCATGCAATACTAATGAGCACCATGATGGTCTGTGAAGAAACGGGGTAAGGTGGTTCCAAAAAGAGAAGAAGAGGATCAACAAGCGGACCTGCATGAGTGCTGGTCGGGAATACATCTTGATCTGCATGCCCTTGGAAAAGAACATGACGAGGCGCACCACTTGCACCGCTTGCACAAGGATAAAGAGGGGACCTACACGCAAAGAACGACGTCAGTGCACGGCGGGAATGGAAGCGAGGGAGGGCGTCCGTCTTTACCGGCCCAGGAGATGAAGAAGCCGTAGAGTGACTCTAACTGCTTAGGAAGGTTCGGTTGCACAAAAAGGCCCAGTCCCGTTAACATAAGGCTCTGCATTATGTACGCTACAAATCTCTGCAATATTGCAATATTTTGGTAAGGCCAGAGTACTGACTGAAACGACTGTGTGCTGCCGAACTACAAGATGAGGAGAGGACCAGATTGACGAAGAGCGTAGGCACGAATTTCTTGAAGCTGATCACAAGCAGATGAAATAAGACGTAGATGAGTGAAACTCTGAGCATCAAATAAAATGATATGCTCAAAGCTAGCGGCAGAACTGCGAGAGGCGAGAGGTAGAAGAAGGCATTGAATGCCCAGCCTATAATCCCAAACATGATTTTCAACAGTGCGCCGCGCAAGCCAATTGAAGATCACACAACAAGAACGCTATTTTCCCGCCAAAATTTAAGGTTGCATTTCTTTTTTTTTCTGTCTCACTTTCATGCATTGAAAATGAGCAGGCCCTGGGTGCTCTGCAAGAAATGGACGACATTCTTGCGCCACTTCTTCATATTGGCCTCGTCCAGCGCAAGCTGCAGCCCATCGGCAGAAACCAGGATCTCGAATTCGTGCGCGATCTTGGCTCGGGAATGTGCGGGACTCTTCTCCAGCACCTGTCCTACGAGTTGCTTGAACATGTCCTGTGTGTGCGTCGGCAAAATGTGTGGTGAACCAAAACTGCTCAGGTTTCATGTCATTCACTGGAGGAAAAGAGACTACCTGTTTGCAGCAAATGGTGCCGAAAAGAGCGTTGGAGGCCTGAGGCAGAAGCTTGGGAGAGATGAGTGCAGTAGAGGACGAGAGCAGGACGTGGTCGAACAGCAGCTGCAGGAATTCGGCCAGCACCTGCTGAGCGTTCGCCAAGCATTGCGTACTACGAGCGAGACACCATCACACCATCACAGACGATTCTATTAACGAACAATTTCACTACGTTCTGAATCATCATGAACCCCGGCATGCGTACGCTTCAGCGGTAAGGGGTTCTGAGGGAGCGGAGCCGACGGAGGGGAATGCGTTGTGAGTGAGAGCGTGCCGTTGGTAAGTGCACACGCTGCACAGCGTCTCCAGGGCTCTACGCGCGACGTCTGTATCCGTCCTATTTCCCGCCATGATGTTGTTTGTTGTTTGTTGGTTATTAGCTATTGGCTATTCGCACGAGGACTTGGAGGGAAGAAGAAGGGAAGGCAAGCGGAGAGTACGAGAGAAAGGCGTATCGCAGCGACGACAGCAGCATGGAGTAGGCCTGTGGCTGGAGCGTGAGCAGGCTATGGGGCGCCTCCTCGAACAATCCACACAGCACGCTGTAGTAGCCATCCCTGACCTTGGCATACTGCACGCACACGCACACACATACACATGCACATGCACACACACGCACACACATATATAATGTGAGCCTTGAGGCTCTCGTGTGGTTCTAAATTGACGCGTTTGGTAACCAGCATCAGTTCCGGTGAGATCAGCGGCAGAACGCAGGAGGTGAGCGCGAAGATGGCGAGCTGGCCCGAGTTTCGCTGCACGCCGGGATCGCGCCGCGCTCCGCTGGCATCGCTGGCCGGATGGTCTGCAGATCAGCTCGGAAGCTGGAGGAGGGAAGGGGGAGGGAAGGGAGGGTGGGGACTTGGCCGTGTCGTGCCTGATGAAGTGGTAAAACAGGTTGTAGAGAATGGCGGTGCGCTGCTTCGCGTTGCGGTAGCGCTGCTTCTCCTCTTCGGTCTTCCCGCCGACCGCTGCGCTCTTCTCGCGCGAGAGTTCGGACAGGACCTTGAAGTAGTGGTACAGGCCATTCAGCAACGCGTCCACCTCCGCGCGATCCTTCAGATTATCGATCTGCCATGCCCACGCCCGACCATCAAAGGGGGACAACAAAAAAAAACAATCGGTCGTTCGGTTACAATGCAACAGAGAAGATTGCTTGCTGATCAGGGGACAAGGAGGAGGGAATGCAAGGGAGCGACCTGGAAGAGCAGAAGGTCACTGAAGAGCAAAGTGACGTCATCAACGACGTCCTGGCGGTGCGAGCAGGCCCGCATCAGGGCAGCGATGCGCTCGAGATGCGGCAAACACGCGTGAAGGGTGGCCCGCCCCACATTGCCTCCGCCCTTGCCCGCCCTCACCACGCCCCGCAAACCCTATGTGCGTGCGTGCGTGCGTGTGTGTGTGCGTGTGTGAATACACCTCCCCAATAATAAATAGTGGTTACAGCTTGATTTTGGGTGGAGGGAAGGATCTAGTCACGTTGATGAGGCGTTCGACGAGCAGCATGGCCTGCGCGTTGTTGGCGACCGAGGCCGGGTCGGACCGCTCGAACACCTTCGCCACGTCGGCCTTTTGCTCCACGAGCGAGCGGGAGGATGGTCAGCGGGAGGAAGACTGGCTGGAAAAAAACCGCGAGAAAGCGGGGAGAGGAAGAGAAAGAAAAATAATAATAATAATAAAAAAGGAAAAGAGAAAGAGGAGGCGACGGATGCCTGGATTGGGCGAACGATCTGCTGGAAGTACGGCTCGGGATGTTCCAGGTCGCTCCCCGCCCGCACCAGCGCCTCCACCAACAACCTGATAAGGGAACGGAATCGGAAGAACAAAACAAGACGATAATGAGAGATCAGACGGAGTGGGAATTATATATATATACATATATAAACTCACCGATGAAGGCGGCTGGGCAGCGAAGTGAGGGCTGGCTGGGTTTGCTTGACGTAAGCCTCGCAGAATCCTCGGAACGTTTCTGTGAAATACGGGGAGGAAAACTATGAATATGCGAGGAAGAGAGGGGGGAGGAGGAGGAGGAGGAGGAACAACCGAGCTGGAGCAGCACGACGCGTAAGGGCAGCTTGGAGAGGGACAGGAGCAGCTCGCAGGCCTGGACGGCGAGGTCGGGCTCGGCCCCGGACCAGTGCATGAGGATGGCCGATATGCTGGAGAAGAAGAACTGCACCATGTTGGGAATCATGCCACCCGTCGTGCCGTAGGCCGCCTTTAGACGCTCACTATGAGAAATGTCGCAAGGAAAAGAAAAGAAAAGAAAGGGGAAATGGTCAGATAAAAGAAAATCAAAAGGAAAGGTGAATGGATGTTGTTCGGCGAATAAGCAGAAGGAAGTATCTAACAACCTTGGAGGGCTCCTTTGGCGATGGAATGTGAGGTATGTGGCAGACCAGCGGCTGACGAACCACAGTAGAGTTTCGGCCAATAGCGGGCTCACTATATCATCAAAGCCGTCCTGTAATTTGAGTGTTAGCTAAATATGTTGATTTGTGGGTGATTTCCAACACAACGTCTTCCTATTTATAAATATAAATATAAATATAAATATTTACTATCATACCAGAGTGTCATTGGTCAGACAGCTGTTCTGGAACTGGAGAACGGCCATCACGGCATTCGTGGCGGTGATGACGACATCGCTTCCCTATTTTTCATGAAAATTCAATACTTCCAACAACAAGAAGCAGAGAAGGAACGAATGAACATACATCCGATAGGGCGTTGATAGCCGACGGAACGTGAGCAAGCTCGTCCTCAGGCTTATTGGACAACACATGTCCGGTGATGAGTACGAGCCAATGGAGTTCCTCCAAAATAACGTCCAATCCTGTTCGAGGAATGATGATCGGAATGTCAATGATATGACATGGTATTGTCTTTGGCAACACTTGGCATACCATTGATGTTCTTTTGTTGCACTTGCCCCTGCCATCGGGCCAATCGCTCGCCGAGCATCGACGTCAGCATGCGCAGGGCATGTTCCGCATCAAGCCTTCCGAGCCTGCCAATGGCCTCGAGTTGCTCCTCGAACTCTTTCTATGGAAATTTAATATTCGGTGTAACAATCGATGGAAATGTTCGATCGAAAGAATTAAGAATTCAACTATTTCCTTATATGATAAAACGTACCTTGTCGTCGCATGTCTCTTCGTTCTCGACGAGGTCCTGTTCCAATTCGCTGTGCGCGATGGCGATGCGCACTTCGACATACACCTGGAAGACCTCCCTTGTGTGCTTTTGCAGCATGGCTGAATGATCAGAACAACAAACAGGAAAGCCAATCAATCCGAGAGTACAAATTAGGAAATTCGTGCGAATCGTCATGTTCATTTATGGTAGAAATACCTTTTACGGCGTCCCATTTGTCTTGGCCGCCCTCGCCGGTGGTGCCGCCGGTCAACTCCTCCTCCACATCACCAACTAGCAATGGCAGGAGAGGGTAGGAATCAACTTCAGGAACGAACGAGATCAGCATTATGTAATATACCATCAATAAACTGCTTCTATAGTATATATACTGATTATATATATATATAAATATATATTGAGGAGTTCAACTGAACGTCTCTACGTCTGTATAGAAATAGCAGCAGTGGAGGGGAGGGTTACCAAAGACGAGCCAGGCATCGGTGAGGTAATTGAAGCAATCCATATTCCATGAAAATTCGGCTTCCTCTACGGACTTGAGCGACCTCAAACAACTGCTCGTAAATGCGCAGAACTCCCCCAGAAATACATCTGTGGGAAGGTGAATGAATAAACAAACAAACAAACAAACAAACAAACAAAACTTATATTTGACAAAAGAAAGGAATAACAACAATGGGAAAGTACCCAAGGTAGCGGGGGAAGGATGAAGCTGATAAAACATTTCCAGACGGAAGTTGGAGACCAGCCGGACGAGCACGTTGCTGAGACCTATCATCTGGTCTCCAATAGAGGGCGAGAGGGGCGACGCGACGGCCAACATGGAGGAGTACTTCCTCATGTAGGGGATCAGCAGCCCGAGGAACGAGCCCAGGTAGCGCAGCTGCTGCGCCTTTTCCGGGAATACGTTACCGCTGAGCGAGGCGAGTTGCGCGAGGCCGGCTCGAGTCAAGTGCGACAGGTCCTCGCTGGGCTCTACCATCGGTAGCAACTGTCGACAATATTTAAATTTTTGACGAAGAAAAGAAAGAAGAAAAAGAAAAAGAAAAAGAAAAGGTGCGGTGCGGTGCCTTGAAGAAGCAGAGTAGAATGTCGTGCGAGTCGACAAAGATGTCGCGGTAGTGGGAAGGAGGCCTGAGAGGCGCGTTGGTGCTGTCGCCCTCCGAGGATGAGCTGCTTCGAGTGAAGAGCAGACCTTCGCTGGTGCACTGCGAGTCCTCGAAGTCCCACGACAGGATTTGCACGGCGAGCGTGAGGCACGAGTGCAGGAACGAGGCGTCGTTCTGCAGCGATGCAGGGTTGGTGATGAATTGATGGATGAAGGCCATCGCCCACGTAAGCACTTGTTTCAGTTCCTTGTCCTGTGTGCACAGCAGAATGCTCGGCTTAGTGCTATCTCACCACTGTTATGTAATTTTATTTATTTATTTATTTATTTATTTGTTTGTTTGTTTGTTTGTTTGTTTGTTTGTTTGTTTGTTTGTTTGTTTGTTTGTTTGTTTGTTTGTTTGTTTGTTTGAAAAGGCTCGTATTCATGTCATGAACAGAGACAAAGATCCGGGCACGGTACCGCGAAAGAACGGTTGCATTTGATGTGATATGTGATGGGAAGCTTGGTTTCGCTGTTGGATTGCTTGGAGGAGAACTCGTTCACCAAGGCGAGAAGCAGGCCCACACCCTGACGCTTCTGCACGATCGTCCTCGCTTCAGACCCCCAATTGGGAGGAGGGAAAATGAGAAAGAAAAAGGGAGGGGGAGGAACCATGTGCATCTCGCCACCAAGAAGTACAAGAGTCTTCTGGAACAGATTTTCTTTGAATTGGGGGTTGGGTTGTGACGTGGTAGAGGGAAACTCGATATCTATCCATTCTCTTTTTGCGAGAACCGCTACACATTGCAAAAGCTGAGCCCTCACAAAATTCTGAAGACTGATTTTTTTTTCGGTTGTAGGAAATTAGTGCATTGCGATATTTGAATCGCACCTTGTGCAATTAAAAAAGAAAAAAAAACGTACATGGCGTGGTTGTTTACGAGAAACTGGAGCAGGAAGTCTCGAATGCCCTCCCTAAGTTGTGGAGAGAGGGAAGACCATTCCCGTAGCACTGCGCGGCGGATGGTGGAGATGCTGTGGAACTGCGCCGTGGGCACCTTGCTGTTTTCTTTTGCAGTCACACTCAACAGGAGAAAATGAAAAGAACGAAGCCGTCAACGCTGTACCAAGAATGAACTTGCACAACTCATAGGGGTTGTTTCTCTCTTGAAAGGTCAAGAGCACTTTCTGGGCCTCCGGAGATGGATTGCCTTGCTACAGATTATGTGCCACATCAAATTTGATCAGAATGATAATCTCATATGCAAAGTTAATTCAAGAAGTTGCCTGTATCTCGAGGGCGGCATGCTCAATCACCGACAAAGCATGCTTATGGTCCTCCATCTCCACAAGGGCAAAAAGAAAAAGTTGGAAGAAAAGGCTGGTATGTAGACTCCTGTTTGGGATGAAAATTCGCACCCTGTTGTCGCACCAATAACTGGGCGTGCTGAATAACCGTTGAAAGGGAAAAAGAGAGAGGGCAACACAGAAAGATTAGGTTCCACAATCTGGACCTGGTTTCATAAAACGGTGTGGAGCATGAACAGGAGGGGAGAGCAAGTTTCGGATGATCAAATTCGGCAATACATCATAGCCCTTGCCGCTAAGAAGGGTGAAGGATCAGACGTGTCAGTAGAACACTTGAGAAAGAAGTTTGGTATTGGCTATAAACGGGCAAAGAGATTGCACGATGATGAGCTGGGACCGACCAATGACCCTTCCCGAACTAGAACGACCCCAAAGCGAGATGCCAGCGAAACGGTTACGGATGAGGCAATCCTCGCGTTTATTCAAAAGTGCAGAGAGGAGGGGCGCGACATTTCCACAAATGAGCTTCGTCATGAACTTCACATCGGATACAAGAGAGCTGTACGTCTGCTTACGCAAGGCGAGAAGGGAGTTCGACCCTCTCGCAGCACGAGGAAGCGATCATCAACTGCGGCCTTGGCCGAGAATGAGGCTGTGGTCGTAGTTGATGATCTCGCCACACTTCACCATCTGCATCAGTCGCCAAGTAAGAAACCGAGGCAAGAGCAAAAACAAGGTTTCTACTCTGAACTTTTCGAATCTCCCTTTCCTCCTTCTTACGTCCGTTGCGATGGCCATCGCAGCCGAAGAAACAGGCGAGGTAAAAGAGGAGCACGAGGCTGTTGAGGGCGTTGTGGGACTTGAAGAGGCCGCCAAGGTGCTAGAGGGGGATTCCTTAGATGATGGGCGTGTCGATACAAACGGAGACGGGTTGCTTGAATTTACGGACGTTGTACTCAACTTGCCTAAGGGCGGGTTCGCGTCTTCTCTCTTCTCCGCCCAGCCGTACAATAACTAATCCATACCCTTTCTCTTACAGAGGATGGGAGGAGACACTTCAGGGCTTTGAATATAAAGAAAAATGACTATCACTGCTTCGCTTTCTACAATCGGACGCTGGCCTCCTCTAGACATAGGCCTTCGCCTCTGGCTTTGGCCAAATAATGCCTCTGTCTCTGCCTCAGAGGCTCTGCTCTTCCTCCCTCTCCGCATTCATTCTTTCTTTAAGGAAGAGGCTTTTGTCAGAACACTTCGATCGAAAATACAAAGCTAGCCTTCGCTTGGCTCGAGTGTTAGAGTCACGCGGGAGGCGTAGTCCACCATATCTTGCAACAAAGCCAGCTCCTCCTTTTTGACAACATGAGTATATTCCTTCAGCCCGGTTGGGATCCGCGTACCTGCAAGTCGGAGTGTAGTGACGCCAGGTTCGGTAGTATCCTCGAGCGGCCTGTAAGCGTACAATGGTGAGAATGGTCGTACAATAGGGGACGGAGTAGCATGAGCAACCGTCCAGAAACACAAGGCCAAGCTCTCCGTTGTCCTTTACTCGCTTCAAGAGAGCTTGTTCTTCGTTGGGCACTGCAGACAGCACTAGAGGCTAATCAATCTCCGAGCAATGCTTTCCAAGCCGTACCATTAATCACTTCGTAAGCTCTTCTACTATTCATGTTCAATGCCGCCAGAAGTGTCTTGAGGTCTGTGTGTCCCGCTACTCGTTGCGGTGAGTGGTAGTTGCTCCTGCAATCAACTGTAGTGCCTACATGGTACCTGCAGCGAGGGCCTGGAGGACTCGCTTGCTCGTCTCCCCAAGAGAACTCTTGTTAAGCTCTTTGTTCGCCTTAGTTGCCTTGCTGCTCATTTTACACAACGAAGAAGAATGTAGAGCTCGTTACCACTGCAAGGAACAAGAAACAGTGCCAGTGAAAATGCAAATTTCCCACTCTTTTCTTCAGGAGCGAATGAAGCCTGCATTTGTGCCAAGGAACGGAACAACTGCTTTGGGGTTGGAGGTGACTACGTCACTAAAAATAATATTATGTTGTCATGTACAAACAATTCCCTTTACTGGACGGGGATGTTCCAGCGGAAGGAGAACCACTGCTTCTGCACAGAAGTCTGTACAGCCTGAGCCCAGAAACGGTACTGCAGACCTGTCCGGGTGACATAGGTGTAGTCGAAGACGAGGGTATCGAAGTCGCGGCAGAGCATGGGCTTGCCGAGCGAGTAGCGGCCACCGTGGTTGTCGATGGCAGGGTTGACGCCTAGGATGGTGTCCATGGTGATGTCGCCGTTGGAGCGGGTGATGGTGAAGCTGAGTGCGGTGTTGTCGTAGCCCTTCTGAGCGAGCTTGGCCTTGAGGAGGTCGATCACCTGAGCCTCAACGGTAGTGTTGCCAAGGTCTACGTTGGTAGTGATCTGGGCAAAGTAGTCACGGAACTGCTTGAAGACGGCACGCTCGGCATAGAAGCCGAGGATGTTGTTGAAGGACGGCTGGTTGGGGTCATACACCGAGTCCTGGCAGAAGAAAAGCTGCGCCTGGGCCGAAGCGAGGCAGAGCAGAATAGCTAAAGCCGCAAGGATGAACTTCATAGTTATGAGTAGAGGCGAGGTAGAAGTACAGAGTGTGTTCGGTTGTGTTTGCTATGTGTTTAGCTTGGTATAGTTAGCTTATGAGGCTTACCGGGTTTTATGGGTTCTGTCCCGCTTACCAGAGCCTCGGATACTCCGCACCGGCACTACCAGCGACGAATCACCACCCAATGGCCAGCCCCAGTTCTGGATGGCACTTATTCCATTGGTGGAGATAGGCATTAATAAGGTTCCGGTTGCACTACTACTCCTCGAAGCAACAAAGGCTTTGAGCGGGGATAATCCCCCGTGGCCTCCGGTAAAGCGAAAGAAAATCGTGCAGTGAATGTTTTACCATTCGAATTGAACCCGTGAATATTCCGTTCATCTCATCTCATCGTTCGCGTCGTTCACGAGTCTTGGTGCTCACTTTCACTTTCCGACGCAAGAAACCTCTCGAAGAATCGTGCAACCTGCCACGCCACCGGACTGGAGTGCCGGAGTACGAACGCGTGTGGAACCTCCTCGTCCGCCAGATGCACGTGGCCTGCGTTTAGAGTACCCTTAAGGTTAGCACCTAGAAATGAGAGGCCACCTGCGCAACTCCCGTAGGGGGCTTAAAAACAGCTACCATCGGGTAAAAGCAGTTTCATGGCGTCGTGAAATTCCATCGGAGTATAAGGATCTGTCCGGCCGTATAGGAAGAGCAGCTTCGCACTTGGGTGCTGGAGGAGGTCTTCATCAAAATCCACGATCTCATAGGCCTCTCGGTAGGCCATATAAAGCACATTCTGGATAGTCGTGTAGCTGCAGCCGGGACAAGTAGGACGATTGAGGGACAGGAATGAGGGGCTTCTATGAGAGGGGCGGTACTTAAGAAGGCTGGTGACCAGCTCGCGAGTGGATTGGTCAAAATTAGACCGCGCCAGCGAGAGGATAGCGCGTTTGACGAATGATGGAATACAGTGCACGAAGAATCCCATGATATGCCTCAGCGGCGGTCGCATGATTACCTTTCGTCAATAAAACCACAACAAAAATAAGGTATGGGGGAAGTGTAAAATTGGGGAGAGTAGGATAGACACCTTAATAGGGCCAGGGAGGCCTTGATAGAGGTGTCTCACCGTGGGGAATAAATTCACAATCTTCAGTATAGCGAAGTCTGGGCGTCGATTGGCCACCTGCATACAGCGATATGGCGGTTAGTAGGGGGGCGAAGTACGCTTAATGTGTTATTTGTTGAAGATGGAAGTGGACCTGGAGCGAGATGTAGGCGCCGACCGAATGTCCCATCACCACAAAGCGGCCCTTCCCTTCAAAACTGTCCAAGAAATCGACTGCACAAAATCATTGGAAAACAGTTTTCCCGAATTCCATCCGGAATAATAAAAATAAAAATAAAAATAGCGGTACTCTTATGTTGTATCTGATCCTGGAGTGAGTAGATGGCGCCTCCGTTGAGCTTGTGGGGGTCATGACCAGCATGGCCGACTGCAAACAAGGAACCACCCCTTGGTGAGCGTAAGCCAGCGAAAGGAAATCCATAAAACCGTACCACCGATGATGGAGTACTTCTGGTCAAGAATATGGAACAGTTCGGTGATAAACTCCACGTAGAACTCTATCGCTCCAGGATTTCCTGTTTAAAGGATTTGGTAAATCACGAGTTTCAACCCCCTTCGTTTCGTTGTGTCTGCCCTACCTGGAACAAGAATCAATGTGATATCACTCACAGGCTTCTTAGCACGAAGTGCATAAGTCTCGGTTTGAATGCCACCCACATCAATAATTTCGCGCATTTTGTCGTTCCCTCTTTCCCCTTCATTAAATTGTGAAAGGGGTGAGGAAAAGAAATTTCCTCTTCACGGGCGCGACCTTAGGCAACCCATTGTACGGCCATCTCTTCGCAGTGTGTCAATGCGCACAAGTCGAAGTAGTAATGAATTGGTCTCTTTCCCTTGGTTGACTTCGCCTTTAATGATCGTGCACCTGGCTGATTTTGGTGATGCCTTGCAACACGGTGGCGATTTCGCGCAGGGTCGCAACACCTCCTATCAAACTTTTGATTCCCGCCTCAGCGTCATTGGCGGCCTTGTGTAGCTGCGAGTTGAGGTACGTGGTCTGTTCGTGGATCGTCTGCAGCTGCTTCGCTTCCGATCCGTCCGCAACGCCTAGGAGAAGCCGGCGGGTGAGTAACTGGACATCCTTTGTGGGCGTTAGGCGTGTAGAGCGCACCTGGGCTGGCGCCTCGCCCACACGAACAATGAGTGAGCTTCTCCTCAAGTTCCTGCACTCGTGCCTCGGCCTTCTTGGCCCGCTCCGTGGACAGCAGGAGGTTATGCTCGATGACCTTACAGAGCGAAGGTTAAGCCGGAATGGTAAAAGAGGCCGCATTGTGTCACAAATATTTGGCTCACCTGAACCACCTCGTGGAGCTGTTTCGTCTCCTCTTCCTCCTTTTGTCGCAGCTTCGCCTGGGCTTTCTCAGCCTTGAGCGCTCGTCGTTCGATGGATGTGGCCCGCTTGCGCTCTTCCGTGGCAGTGGCCTCTGCTTGCGCCAGGCGCGCCTCGAGTTCCTTGATCTGTGCACGCAGCCGCGACGTTTCTGTCGCGGCGATGCTCCCCGCGTCGCCATAACTATCCTCAAATTCGGCGGAAAAATCCGGAATATTCATCGCATGCGGTGCCTGTACGACAGAATGATAAGAATTTGAATCATCCCAGACAGGAGAGGGGGGGTGAGTAGTACAGGCAGTGATGGAATGCCGATGGGGCGATCGTCCCTGGTGCTGTCTCCATCTTCTTCATCGTCGTCGCTATCACTGATGGCTGGCAGCGAAATGGACGACGGCAGCGAAGAAGGGGCGGCAGGCATGGCAGGCGATCCTGCTGAGGCCGAAGAAGAGCTGGCAAAGGCCTTAAACGAGTACGGGTTGTCCTTCTTGAGTGGTTTCGACTTCGCGTGGTGCTGACCATCGCTTAGCTCTCCCTCCTCCTCCTCCCCATCTTCTTCATCCTCGTCAGACAGGGACGGCAGCACTGGCGGCGCCGCCTTGGTCTGGTTATTTGTCGGGGTCAGGTTCTTTCGCTTCTCCCCCAACTCTCCACTGTTCTTCGCGAAGGCCTTGAATGAAAAAGGATTCTCGCCGGGATTCGTGACTATCTCTTCGTCGTCGCTGTCTTCCTTTTGCCCTTTGGGTTCATTTCCTTTACGCGCTTCCCCTTCGTTATCAATCTCATCTTCTTTATTTGCCCTCTTCTCTGTACCCGTCCCCGCCGCAAAGTTCTTGAAGGAGAAAGGGTTCTCCTTTTTCTTAGCCTTACCGCTTGCGGTAGAGGATGAGGACGAAGAAGAGGAAGCGGGCGGACGCCCGCTGCCGATGCCTTCTCCGGGGATGCCGCCTGTGGATTGCTCCTTGGCCTTCCGCTTCAGCTTCTCCTGTTCCATGAGCCGCTCCTTCATAAGACCAAACCCATCGTCTTCATATAAGGATGGCTGCACCCCTGCGGGCTTCCTCGCAGCCACAGAAGGCATCCCGGGCGGCCCGTCAAAGATAGAGGGAGTGCCTCCCCCAGGTTGTGTAGGCCGAGTGGTAGAGGATGATTTGAGGGGCTTGGCATGAGAAGAAGGAGTAGACTGACTCATGGGTTCATCAAAAATGCTGTAGGGAACGGGCGGTCGCCCCTTAGGCTGTGCTGTTCTCTTGGTAGACTGGTCGGCTTTTGCCGTTGGGTCTGCCCCCTTACCCCCACTTGAGGCAAAGAACGAGAATGGGTTGCCCTTCTTCGGTTTTGGAGAGTCATCTTCAATGATCAGGCCATTCGCCTTCATCAGTGCGTTTTCAATTCAATTGAAAGGAAGCTTGCCCTTCTTTATTTTCTCATATTTTCCTCGTTGATTCCCGGCAAAAAAAAGGGGCTCGTTGTTACCTTTCCCCACACAACGCTTGTCTTGTGCAATTTTTGCGAAAATTGCACCTCCTACAAAGCAGCACACGGGCATTCCCACGTTCTTCTCTGTGACAGATCCATGCACGCCACTACCCCTCGAGGGCTAGCCCAACACAACGGTTCGCCAATCGGACCAGCCAATCAACTTCTTCTTGCTCGTGGTTACCTGTCTCTGCTGTCCCACCTCCACTCGAGGCGTGCCTGGCCCTGTCGTGAGACGCAGGATGAACAGGGATAGTTATACAATTGTGAATTTGCGAAACCGGTTAAGCCAACCTTCTTTGCATCGATGGAAGAAGATCTGTCGCCACGGCGTCTTCTTGCTAGTCCTGCTGTCTTTCAACGATGATCCGGTGGCGCTCTCGATCGCCACAGTGGCTGAGATGAGCGACTTCTCCGGGGCGAGCACCAATCGTCGTAGCCAATCATGGCCGAGGTGCCTTTTCACCTACGCCAGACCAGATCGTGTCGGTTCATCCACAAGAACGGGGAGGAAAGGAGAAAGGAAAAAAAAAGGGGGGGGGGAAGGAACGAACCCACTCGAGGCGTCGGGAGAAGAGGGAGACGTCGGAGCCAAGCCACAGGTAGACTTCAAGGCCCTCCTGCACCATCTCGGTGAGCGCCGCGACCGCGCCGGTGAGCGGCTCGTCGATGACTGGGGACTCGTCGACCGTGATGCACGGCACCACGATCGACCCCGAGCCTCCGTCGGGCAGTGCCGGCACCGTCGGCTCCTCCTGCCCTTCTGACTGCAGGCCAACAGAAGTGAGAAGGAGATTCATCACGAAGACGAACAAATCTACTATTCTTATTATCGACTAGAGCATGTTCTCAATATATATATATATATATATATACACATAGAATCACATAAAAACGTACGGTGTTGGAACCAAGCACGAGGGTGTCGAAGTCGATGAGGACGACGGAAGGGCCCGAGGTCATGGAAGCGAGGGGCAGCGACGAGGCCGGCTTCGGCCTATCGCACTTGGGGATGGCCCACACCGCCAGCGTCTTGTCGAACGAACACGACCTGATACCGACGGTTGATTGGGAAAGCGTAAACAACAATGATCCCCACGCAGATTTTCTCTCCTTTTCTTTTCGCATTTCTCTTCTGTAAATATTCCCATCACATACCAGGCCTGCCAGCTGGAGGTCTTGTGGTCCCAGACTTCAACCACTTGTCTAATGGCATCGCCGTGATATTGAGGCAGCTCGCCCACGTTCTTAAATGTCTGCAAAGAGAGGGAGTAAGATAAAGAACGAATGCGAGGGAAGAGAGAAGACGGTGCCTTGGTGTCCCAAAGGCATATGCGCTTGTCCCATCCGTAGCTCCAAACGACCGAGCCGAAGTCGGCCACGCCGTACACGTAACCGCTGTGCGCGTTCTGTATCTTGTACACCTCCTCCAGCGAATGCGCGTCCCACACAATGATCGAATAGTCGTCCGATGCGGTCCACACGTGCGAGTCGCCCACCGGAAGGATGCCGCTCACCTTTCTCGCATGCGCCGTGAACTCCTTCACAAGCTCGAAGGTCTGCCGACAAAGAAATGTATCAGGAAAAAAAAAGAGAAGGAAAAAAAACCGAGAAGAGGAAGAGAGGCCTCACGTGGGCGTCGTAGACGCGAATGCAGCGGTTGATGTCAGCGGTCCAGACGCGCTCACCCACGCCCTGGATGGTCAGGACCAGCACGCCAGGCTTGAGCTTCTTCTCCCCGATGAGCTCGGGCAAGTCCGGGTCCTATGACACACCGTGTTTCAGGTAAGCGGCTGTGATTGAAGGAGGGACGACAAGCGATTGGGACGCGCTTTGAGGGAAAGGGAGAGTGGTAAGCAGAGGGAAGGGATACGTCTATACTCCAGATGCTGATCTTGTCCTCGCTGCTGCTCCAGACGGTGTTGCCGATGTGCGCCAAAGCGTAGGCGGGGCCGGGCAGCGACTTGACCAAGTCGGCCGACTGCGTAGAACGACAGAATGAGGTAAGCGCGAAACTGAATTCCTGGTTATTTCCTATCAAAACTGAAATAAAAACTGTGAGAGAGTCTTGTCGTCGCGCTCACCGTGGCGTTACGGATTTGGAGGGATTCGCTGGTGGCGAGCCACATGTTGGCGTTGGCGCACACCATGGCATGGATCGTGGCGCCGCTGTTGATCTCCTTCAAGAACATGCGCTCTTCGACGGAGTGGATACGGACGATGCCCAACGAGTCGCCCGACCACACCAACCGGTGGTCGAACGTCACGGCAAGCGTCTGCACCGACTTACGGTGCCCCACAAATTTGGTCATCAGCAGCGCCGGCTATGTCGACAAATAAAATGAAAGGAAATATGAGAAAATAAAAGAAAATGGCGCGCGGGCAATAGGGACGTGATGGGTGGAGGTGTTGCCTGAGGGAGGGAAGAGATGCCGAAGGAGGAAAT
This sequence comes from Acanthamoeba culbertsoni, assembly GCA_000826265.1. Taxonomy (NCBI): domain Eukaryota; phylum Discosea; order Longamoebia; family Acanthamoebidae; genus Acanthamoeba; species Acanthamoeba culbertsoni. The sequence continues at coordinate 20,729 of CDFF01071257.1, forward strand.
GGGAGTATCGAAGAGCTGGTGCACGTTGTCGATCATAAACTGGGCGAGACTATTGATAGTGCCCATGAAGTTCAGTGAGATCATCCCGTCCGTGTGCGAGTTGGCCTGCTCCCACAGGAAGTTGGGGCCCACCACCCTGAAAAAGGAAGGAAGGAAGCATTAGCGCGCAAGCCATTTTTTCTACATTATCCTAACCATGCGTGGGGTATCGATGGGCGTACCGAGCGAGATTTTCGGAGGTCATCATGTTGATCGTTCGGTTGACCTGAATCAAGTGCAAAAGCGCCAGAATGGCATAGAGTGTGTCTCTGTTGACTTCGGGAAGACAATAGATCAACTCGCGCAGGCCCTTGAACTTCGCCTCGAAAGTTTCGCTGCCTAAATTATCGTCGCTTGATCACTTCTTTTGTTCCCATCAAAGAATAAATAAATAAACAGATAATAAATAAATAAATAAATAAATCGGGTTGGTTAAAATACTCATCACGGAGCAGAAACGCTCGGCGAGTTGTTCGGTGAGTAGCGGCTGAGGCAGCTCGCGAAGGAACAACTTGAGCAGAGCGGTGGCCACGTGAGGATCGTCTGTTTTTTGCTGCATAGTTCCCTCGCTGCCTACATTGTTGTTGTTGTTTTGTTTCAATCATTCAATACGTTTGTGTGTATATATATATATATATATCCTACACAATTTTGAATAGTAAACGTGCGAACAAACGGTGAGCGCACCCTCTGACTTCTCAAACAGCTCCTTTACTTGGTTCATTTCTGTTTGGTTGGCGCTTATCCTGAAGATGCCCTCTAACTCCAGACCTGTGAAAGGCACGTTATTAAATGTGTTGCCGGTGTGGAATGACGAATATTAATAGGGTTGTTGAGGAGAATCGATTTTCGGTCGGGCAACAGAGGAAGGATGAACCAACGCTATAGCGAATGTGAAGTGGCGTAGTACCCGAGCAGAGAAGGAACTCGATACACTGCTTGATAAGGATCGGAACGCGAAGTGTAGGGTGCTTGATTCGCTGGTTGAACATAAGCACTTCCAAGGCTATGCCGAAGGATCCTGCTCCCTCTCCACTCTGAAAGATGCTGCGCATGTCTTGAGCCGAGATCTTACCCACCTCCGCACTGTTGCCCAGACCACCAGCATCTCTAATGCTGTTCTTCTTTCGTTTGATTGTGGACTTGTTCTTCTTCTTTTCCTTCTCCTCTACGGCGGCAATCGGGGTCGTGGCCGATTTGTCCTTGTGGCTTCCCTTCTTCTTGAATCCTGGTACCAACATTTCGGGCACAACAACCTGCACTCTTATCTGTATAGATGAGCAAGCGATACCACAGACGAGGTAGGTTTCCTTCCCTGACCTCCGTCAAGGCCTAGGTTGAAGATGAGTTGAACACCGTAACACAAGAGTAATTGCGCCAACCGAGTTTGGAATTCCTAGTAACACATTTTTTGTAATTGTTTTCGAGCATTTAAAGGTCCCACGGTTGACTCCTCCCGGCTAGGGAGTATACACTCTTTCGCAAGGGTTTGCCAAGTGGGGGTTTGGCAAGTGCCCTGCCGCGTAACAGGCAACCACATTTGGAACAACCACGGACGGTCCTTTAAATACAGTAGAGCTTCGTTCTCGGCGTTCTACTCGCTTTTCTTTTTATTTTTGAGTGCAGAGCAACAGGGAAGGTGCTTGCCAAAAGCTGGCCACAACAACTACACCCAAGAGTGACTGAAGGACCACGAGTAATAACTTCAGTACAAGCACTCGTCGTGTTGAAGTGTCCCTACGTGGATTTGTTGTCGAGGAAGAGAAGCGTTAGCCCGTTTATTCCTCTTCATCTTTCCTCTCCCCACGGCTCCGCGTTGTATCTTTTCGTTACTATTTGGTCGATGACAAGCGAGGAATAGTAAGACTCAGTTGCATAAGGAACGATTGGCCAAGAGAACTCATGAACGATACTGTCTTTGACGAGAAGGCCTTGATCTACGGCGAAGAGAGGAAGCAGGGAAAGGAAAATGGCGACGCCATGATCATGACCACCCAAGCGGACTATCTCAAGTTCTCAGTGATTGAGATGAAGTTCTTTCGGAAATTTGGACTGTCCGAGCAAGAAGAGCTGTTCTCTTGCTGGGACTGCCGTCTCGATCTTTACGTTCCACGAAACGGCAAGCTCTTTCTCTCGCGCCACCCTAGCCAAGGAGGCCACATATGTTTCTCCTCGTGCAAGCTGAACAAATCTAATGTGAAGGTACGTCCCTGCTAATCGATCTCATAGATGCCAGGCCCAGTGCTAATAAAGTTCCGCCTTAGCGGTGCATTCCTCTCGCCGAGGTTGTGGAGATGGAAAAAAAGGAGGCAACCATCACTAATCTTAAGTATTACGGCGTGCGTGGTTTGTGCTTTCACTTTGGAGATGGGACCTTGGTACTGCCGCTGCATTTTGACTTATTTATTATTTATTCACTTTATATTATTTGTTTATTTGTTTATTTTTTTTCTCTCCCTTATTATGTATAGGCAATCCATTGTTAATATTATGGGGCCGTGCTATGTTCTTCAGCTTCAATTCTCGAGGTTTGAAGACCGCGATAGCGTGTGGGACACCATCAAGGAGGAGTGGGAACGTGCACGCAGTATACGTAGCGTCACTGCGGAGCAGCAACAGCAACAGCAGTACTCCTTCCTCCCGCCCCAATCTCTTTACCTTTGACTTAAGCTCTCCCTTTGCAGGCTGCAGGAGGAGGAAGCCCACCGAAAGAAGAAGAAAAAGAAGAAGGAGGTGGTATGCACCAACCCTCCACTCAAAAAGAAGAAGAAGAACAAGAAGAACGAAGTCGTTCCTTCCGCTTCCTCATGCGGTCTATTGATGTTTGTGCGTCTCGCTTTCCCCTTTCCGCCAAAAAATAGCCGATTTCTTTCCATTTTCTTTACACTCTTCTTCCCAGACCGTCCTCGAAGCTCGCGGTCTCCCTCGAGCGTACATGTCGGGGCAGGGCTTCGTGGAACCCTGTTGCACCCTCTCCTTTGGCACACAGGTACATCCCCTGCATTCTTTAAATTTTTCTGAAACTACGACAGGTATGACTGACGTCACGTCTGCCAATCAGATGTTTCAAACGGAGGGTGCGGGGAGGAATCGCGGAGCGTGCAGATGGAACGAGAAATTTAATATGTACTAACGCCACCCCGACTTGCATTCCATTCATTCCAACCAGCTCATGCTTTACTGCTGCAGCCCCATATACAGCTACGAGGAGGCCACAACATTAGAGCTGACCATCGATGATGGCGAAGAAAGGACGATCGGAACCTATCAGGTATTTCCCACATTTCCACGAAAGAGAAGAATCTCTACGCTTTCATTACACGAATAGCTCAAATTGCCTTCCCTGCTTCCCCTAAAAAGGCTCCTGTAGCCGATTTTTTGGTGCCTCACTCGCCGATTGATAAGTGGATGCTACTCGAGACACAGCAAAGCAAGGTTCAAAACATTGTTTAACAATTATTATTATTATTATTATTATTATTGAAGACTGAATCCTAACTGTCTGGTTATACGTCAAAGGGGTTTTATTTCGACGACAAGTCGCAGTTTCAACTGCATATTCGATCCGAGTTTAAGGCCAAAGAAGGTTAATGCATGCATGTCCATTCATTCATTGCGCACCTGAAGAGGTGAAGTGAAGTGCGAACTGCTGTTCATGAACCTAAGCCCGTCCGCCATCCATACAGAGATTCAGCACATATTTTGGAAGGAATGCATGTCTGTGTTCGATGGCGATAACGACGGCAAGCTCGATCTCGCCGAGGCCATGTCCATGCTCAAAGTCCTCGGCTGCAGCCTTCCCGAGGACGAAATCAACGAACTGGTAGCCAACCTCTGTAGAAATATATATATTATTACTATATGTATATATATATATATTAATACACTGAATACGAAGAAATATTTATACGAGAAGTTGTTATACGTATTTTTCATGTATGAGATATCGACTTACGTTATGGACGCAGTATCATGTGATCGATGTGAACAATGATGGGTTCATTTCGCCGGAAGACTTGATTCAATTTACCGCCTCTGGGTCGGGTAATTATGAAATATCGATGGGGGTGGTATAGGTCTGTTGCCCTACCCTAACTTTGCCTGTTTGAAGGGGGACTCATGTCGCTTCTGGTCAAGCGCTGTCCGCTATGCGGTTACCACCTGTCATCGATCGACGAGGAGGTAATCTACCATCTCGGCATCTGCGTATTCGACGACATTTCCTCTTTCAAGAATCTGCGTACGTCACATTCCTTCTCCAAATAAGGAAAGTTGCCGCTGAGGGTTGTTCCTTTGTTTTCTGCGATGGCTGGTTGGCCGGTTGGGGGTGTGCGTGCGTGCGTGCGTGCGTGCATGTGTGATTGCTTGGCACCAGTGGTGCGAATGATGGTGCTTCCGCTGGGCAGCGTGCTGCGGATGTCGAAGAAGATCAAGAAGGGCAAGAAGGCGCCCTCCTTCCTCGTCATGGACCGGCGCAGCGGGCGTCTCATCCCAGAGATCATCCCACAGCGCGTCCGCGTGCTCATGCGGACCGTCTACGGCAACAAGCTGGGCAAGAAGGGTAATAACTCAGCGAATTTTCCGCCCTAGATACACCACTTTTCTCGTGTGGGCCGTTGCTGACGTGGCACGTACGTGTGTACGGGGGTACGGGGGGTAGTGGTGCTCACGAACAGGGCGATTCGTCTGCTGGAGCGGGCGTCCATCAACCAGGGTATGAAGTTTGACCATCCGTCGAGCGTCAAGGATATCGATGTGTTCATTCGCTACTACAAGCTCGATACTGTACACCAATTCCTTCTTTTCTCGACTTCCCTCCCATCTCATTCTTTGAATTTTTGCTCCCATCGGCTGTACAGAACGAGTTGGCGGATCCAATCGAATCGTTCAAGTGTTTCAACGAATTTTTCTACCGAAAGCTTAAGGAGGGGGCCAGGCCCATCGCCAGCCCCGATGAACCCGTGCGTCGTCCTCCTCTCAACCAATCAGGTTAAGGATGGTGCTGACGAATCGTCTCTTTCAAAGGAGGTATGCGTGTCTGCTGCAGACGCTCGGCTTATGGTTTTCAACAACGTATCGGAGGCCACGCGCCTGTGGATAAAAGGGCGAAATTTTTCCATCGAAAATCTGCTTGACGACGAGCAGCTGGCACGCGCTCTCACTTTGACCTATCCGCTGCTGTGATGCTAAAATAGAGATTACATGGCAACAGGCAGAAATGTTTAAGGGCGGGTCGATCGCCGTATTCCGATTGGCCCCTCAGGACTATCATCGATTCCACATGCCTGTTGACGGAAAGATAGGCCCGTCTCGTCACATTGCAGGCAACTATCACACGGTCAACCCGTTGGCCATCAACTCGCAAGTGCTCAACGTTTTCACTGAAAACAAGCGTACAATCACCCTCATCGACAGCCCTCAATTCGGCACCATCGCCTACATCGCCATTGGCGCCACGTTGGTTGGCTCCATCATCCTCACCTGCAACGAGGGTGATGTGCTCAAGCGGTGCGTGCCTTCCCTTCGATCGAAACGACTATTTCGCTCATATATAGCCAATGGCGTAGAGGAGACGAGGTTGGCTACTTTGCCTTCGGTGGATCCACGATTGTTACCCTTTTCACCAAAGGCGCCATCAAATTCGACGACGACCTTCTGTTGAACAGCTCGCAGCCCCTCGAGACCCTCGTGAGGGTACTCGCTGCCCCCCCTTCCCAAATCGTCGCCTGTCGCTTTCGTTTTCCGATCACCCCCTCCCAAATAATAAAAAATGCAAAAAATATATGCAGATGGGTGAACGAGTAGGCCGGAAACGGTTGCCGGACGACGGCGACAACTTCGATCTATTATTCCACAACCCCGAATATGCCGACATGCTGTCGCCATTGGAGGACGAGAGCGACCTGATTGGTACCGAGGACGATGACGTCCTGGGGATCGGCGGCGGCGGCGGGCGCGACGTCATCATCCGCCCGCCCCCCTCCGACGCGTTCCTGTCGCCGGAGGAGGCCGCGCAGCTGCGCACCAGCGGGAACGTCGGGCTGGAGTCGAAGAAGAACTTCGCCACGAAGACCAAGAACACCTTCATGCTGGGCACCAAGTTCATCAGCCCCAAGAAGTTCAAGGGCAAGAAGGGCTCGTCGCGCGACGACTCCCTCGGCGGCGATGCGCCCAACAACGTAACCGTGGCCGTGACGTCCGTCGCCGCGGCTCAGCCTTCCGGCGGACCGGCGCCGTCCGCGTCCTCGCCGGTGATGCCGCGGCGCGACTCGCGTAAAAAGGAGAAGCGGGACGCTCCCGATGCCAACAAACGCGACGCCAATGCCAATGCCAATGCCAACGGTGGCGGCAAGAAAGGCTCGCGGATGTGGCGGCGAAAGGATAACGACGGCGCGAAGAAGGACGGGTCGGCGAAGAAGGACCGAGGCGATAAAGCAGGAGATGCGGGTGAGTTCGGCTACGGCTCGCCGTCGGACGCGCGCGCGTCCGCTCTGGCCGCACACGCTGGCGGCAGGCCAGGCATGGAACATCAGACCTCGCCCCCCTCCGCGTCCTCCTCCGCGCCGGAGCTCGACATGTCGCCCAACGCCCTCTTCAGTTACGGCCTCCCGCGGCAGTCGCACGCCCTGCAGGACCTCTTCCTTCTGCGACCCCTACAACCGTTCCACCGAATCACATCACATGGCAACGCAGCGAGTTGCGATTTGCGGGATTCGGCGGATCGTCTTGGCGCGTCTCCTCCTCGCTCGCCGCGGGGTGACGTTTCGTCGGAAATCCCGCCAACTACGCCCACGGGCTCTCCGTTACCGTCGCCGCGCTCTTCGGTCGAAATCGCTTTCCCTCCGTCCCCCTTCTACGCGCCGCCAGCCGACGACCATGACCACAGATTCGGCCGCCCGTCTCCTGAAGTGGAGAGGGCTTCGCGGCACGACGATTTCGATGCGCAACTCGACGCATACGAGCGCTCCGCTGCCTACTTCATTGAAGGCCTCGTGCTGGATCACCTACGGCATGCGAGGCATCAACGCTATCATTATCTCCACCGTCACCATCATCATTCGCAGGAACGTCGGGAGCATCATAAGCAGGATGGCGGCGGCGGCGAGGACATGATGATGTGGGTGGCCAAGGGGAAGGACGTTGTCGGCGAGAACGACGGCCTGGTCCTGCGGCGGCTGCACGGAGCCGCGGAAGATGCCGAGAATACCACGACCACGAAACGAGCGCGAATCGTGCAGCCCGTACCGCCGACCGGCAGCGAGAACGAAAGCCAGGGAGGCCATAATCACGTCGAAGAGGCCGCGGATGAGGAGCAGCTTCGACAGAGCCTCGACGCGGGCAACGACGAGGATGACGGTAGCGCCGAAGTCGAGCGCTCCGCCCCGAATGGCCAGTCAGAGCAGTCGCCACTCAAGGAAGCGGCGGTGCAGAGGCCGGGTGAAGTTGGGACGGTGCTGAAGCAGAAGGCGGTGGAGCAGATCTATCCTCCGCCCGGTACGCAGAAAGCTTCTTTCCCTCTTTCCCTCTTTCCTCTTGGCTAGCACGTCGAATACTGATTTCTTTGTCACACGATACGCCAGGCCACCCATATCTGTACCAGGTGCCCCCCTATGCGGTGGATATGGACGACTGCTTCGAAGAGGAGTTCGATGAGCTGGATGAAGCGATGTTTGCGGAGATGCAGCGAGACCCGGAAGGTGAGCCGGCGAGCTCGAACGGGGAGATCGAGTGTTGAGGCTTGGCATAATGTGCTGCCATTCGGTGTTTTGTACATAAGAAGAAAACACAACAGCACATGTTGCTGGCCTGCCAAATCCATCAAAAAATGGAAGTGGAGGCATAGTAAATCTCTATTTCTCCCAGCAGGGCTATGGGATAGGGATAAGGTCGACTATTCAAGCCAACAAACATTGGGTCAGCAGTCTCTACAAGAGATTGGTGTCTACAAGGCCATCCTTTGGATGGAGACGTTACGGTGAAGGAGTAAATGGAGGAGGGACTAACCTAGGTCCTCGCATCGCGGGCAGGGACGCGGGCGGCATGCAGCACGTTCTCCCTTTCCGGAAAGATTGCAGAACTTCAGGAAGCAGTGCCGCTGCTGCCGCTGCTTGGTTGAAGACGCATACATCATTTCACCTCTCAAATTGCTACGGCAACGACCAGCTGATAGAAGTACTGAATCATAATCGAATCAATGGACCAACTGGAACATAAAGGGAAAGGTCTCTGTTTCTCAGAGTCCTGTATTCCTTGTACACTTCCATTACAATTACAGAATTTAAAAGCACTTCCTGTGCACAATCGAGGGTCCCGACTCGTCGTACTCCTCCTTGGAGATCCACATCTGCTGGAAGGTGGAGAGCGAGGCAAGGAT
>CDFF01071260.1:40281-52581 GCA_000826265.1 Acanthamoeba culbertsoni
AAACGTTATGGCATATGCGATAACTTATGATTTATCCTTTTTTCCCTCGTTGCATACCTTGTGGCATACGACCAACTCCGAGAATAATAAGTTGCAGGGATTTCTAACATGCTCGCGGAAGGCCCGATTGGTCGACAGGGTCGCCAACACGTGCAGTATTCGGACCTTTGCCCAGCCAACGTTTTTTTTTGTTTTTGTTTTTGTTTTTGTTTTTGTTTTTGTTTTTGTTTTTGTTTTTGTTTTTGTTTTTGTTTTTGTTTTTGTTTTTGTTTTTTTTTTGTTAAAAACAATAAAGCTCCAGGACGGATATGTTGTCGCGTACCTTGACCTTGTAGCACGCGAGTTCCCGCACATAGTCCAATCGCTGGGTCAGTTCGTCCAACTCCTCTCTGTCCGACTGTGCGATGGACGCGTAGTGCGTGACGAAAACGTGAAAAAGGATTTTGGTGAATGGGGGTTGACCAGGAATAATGAAAAATGAAAAATAATAAAAAATAACAAAAATATATTCAAAATATATAAAAAAAAGTACGCTCAGGTTCGTGTCGAGAGAGGCTTTCTTTCGTGTGGTGATGTAGCCCGAGCTGCTGGGGTCGTTATCCTTATACTCCGTGAGGGCGCTCAAATCGGCGGCCACAACTGAGAAATAATTTAGACACAGGTACTCAGAGTAGGTGTCTTTTTCTTCCTTCTTCATTTAGGAGCGTCTTATGGTGTGTGTGTGTGCGCGCGCGCGCGTTTGGTGTGTTGTGTGTATGCGTGTGTGTGTGTGTGTGTGGGTACGTACAAGCCTCGCCGAGTTTGCAGGCCAGTGCTTTCATTTCCTCCATTGCTGTCTGCGGCGCATCCTCTAAGAATTGGTTGAGATGAGAGGAAACGGTAGAACACATTAAATGTTAGGGAAATGTGTGAACCTTCGTCGCCGATGCCGCGAGCGGAGTAGAGCGGCCCGAGCGTGTCGATGTCGGAGCGAGACTCGCGCGCCGAGCCCATGGCCACGTACTTGGATATGCGGCGCGAGGAGCGGCTGCGCATCACCTGGCGGTCGTTCTTGCCCGGCAGGTTGAGGCGTGGCACCACCTTGGGCTTACGCGCGCTGCCCAGGTCCTCCCTTTTTCGGGTCACACGAACGTTGGGATGCTCAGGACCGGACAAGAAAGGGGGGGGGGAAGAGAGGATTGCTCTGAAGGCGTAAGGCGAGGCAAGACGCACTGCTTGCTTGAGGTGCTGAGGTCGCCGGCCATGTTGCGGTCCCACCCCTTGAGCATGTTCGTGTCCATGTGCAGCGTCTGCCTGTACTGGGATCTGCGAGTATTCGTGGGCCCCGATGACGACTGATGCTGATGAGGGCCCGCCCCCGCCGGCGGCTGAGGCGTCCCCGCGGTCGAGGGCAAGGCCGAGGGTTCAGACTGCTGAATGATGGGCGAGTTCTTCTCTCTGCCCGTTGCGTTCCACGGCCTCCGCACCTTGGTTGGGCCTTCCTGCGGCCTGTCCTCCACGCGGCTGCCTGCGGGAGAAGTGCTCACGGCGGAGGCATTCGCTGTGAGCATGCCTCCGGAGGTCGCAATGCTGCCTCGGTTATTGCCACGCCGCTTCGTCTCTCCCTTCAAAGGGCGCTCATTTGTGATTTGTGAGGGCGAAAACGGCGGGAAATTGGGAAGAATGGGACACGTACATCGGCGCGAGCGGGCAGGACGCGGCCCGGGCTCATGGGCCAAGTGGGGTCGGTCCGTATGCTCGAGTTGCTGGTTTTCTTTTGAAACCCCAGCGATAGACGCCAGTCATCTTTGCTGTTGTCATCGCTCTGTCGGCGGGCCGACGTGGATGCGGTGATCAGTGATCAGTACAGCACTGAGAGGGACAGAGAGCAGCACGAACCGATAGCGAGAACGTTCGCAGCTGTTGAAGGATGCTCGGCTTCTTGGTGGCGTTTCCCGTCGACGACAATCTGTCCTCGCTTTCCGACCTGCTCGACCGAGGAGTCGCTACGCCTCCTCCCGCAGATCTTACCGCCCTGTTAAATATCTGCAGATCGCTCATCCCATTCATTGTTAAATTTATATTGTTCTATGTAGCAAAACAACACCAAAATAACTAAATATAACAATAAAAATTCTTTTGCTGGTGGGAGGTGGAAGCGCACTTTGCCCAAAGCGCTGGAGGCGTGCTCGCCGCTCAGCTCATACGACGCCCTAAAGTACAGCTCCAATAATATGCTGCCTCCGCCATATTGAATGAACAACTGCAACCCCCCCCCCCAACGATGTGAGGAGGTCCTCAGCTGCGGTGAAAGAAAGAGAAAGAGAAGAGTTTTTTTGGCGGGGGGGGGGAGAATGCGAGTGTCCCCGTACGGTACGGAAAGGCTCCACGCGGATAAGCGTGGATAGGGCGGAGATGACGCCCAGCTTTTCCCCGCAATCAGGTCCGCTTTTAGAGAGATGCTTAAACAGCAGCCGACAGAACTCAATGCTGCCCTCTTGATTGCCAAGTATAAGGTATTTGATAATATTAATATAACCATCATTTTCCTCTATGAGACCACCATTTTGATAAATCAGCTAGATGGCGAGCGGTGAGAAAAATACGATTCTCATAAAGCAAATAACTAAACCGTACACAGAGTAACGGAACAAATATTTTGCGATTAATCCAATCCATCTTTTCCACAAGATCGGTTCTCTGAAGCGGTCCTACCTGAAGAAGGAGGGAATATATGAGTCAAAATTATCATATCATCAATAATTGATAATTGATAATTGATAATTGATAATTTATTATTTATTATTTATTATTTATTATTTATTATTTATTATTTATTATTTATTATTTATTATTTACCGATTCAAGGATTACAGAGGCCAAGACTTGTGGATCTTGCTCATAGGGCACATCATAATCCGCCTATCAGCGCCCAGGTTGATAGGGAAAAAGAAGAAAATTTGTCAAATATGACCTTTGAGACTTAAGGAATGTATGGCAGAACCTCGTCATCGCCCGTCAGGTAGGCGGCACGCTCAAGAGCGCCTATAATCTCGGTTTTATCTTTTCCACCGAAGAATCGCGTCCGACTCTTACCCTGTACGTGTTTTCCATTTATAGCGTTACACAGTAACCGCGCGGAAAGGTAAGATTGTCGTTCTGGATGGCAAGGGCACGCACAGCATATTTCGAGGGTGCGATATCGTCGATGTCGTCTCCTTGCTCCTCGTTTTCGGACCTTATATCCTCGCGGCGCTGCAGCACCTCCAAGGCCAACTGCTCGTCATCGGTCCGTATGCCGAGGAAATCTTCAACGTTCACACAGACGCAAGCGTTGCCGTACACCAGTCACTAACGAGGCTGGTTTGGAGAGACGAGAGAGAGCAGAGAGCAGAGAGTCTTACTGAGCAGGGCCGAAGAAAAGGAGCTGATCTCGACTATGGGGGCTGCCGGGTCATCACGCTGCGCGACGAATGTAGCGTTCAAGAAATCTATGCCGAGCTTCATCCCCTCGAGTCTGTCCTCTCCCTAAGAAGGAAGGAGGATGAAGGTAATGAGCTCGACGAAGTCGTATTCGCTTGAACCAAGAGAGCAGCAATGATGAATCCATTCGTCGAAGCAGGAGGAAAAGGTACCTCCACCTTGCGCTTCACCATTATCTTGTTGCCGCTGGGGTAGATGAAGAAGCGGCGATTCTGAAGCTCGCTCATCACTTCCGGGTACTCATCCAGATCCAGTTCTATTGTCCACATACATGACGATAAGGCGAAGACAGTGTTTAAGGAATGAAGGAAAGAAGGGGAGGGCTGAGCGAACCGACGTAGTTTTGGTTGGTAGTGAACTCTTCTATGAAAACACGAAGCCGCGGTAGGAACTCCATGAAGACCTTGCGGATGTACTGGAACGTGTTCTTGTTGCTGGCATAGCAATAGTTGAGTCCTGAGTCCTTTCCTCGCTTCTTAACCTTGAGGGTGAGTTGTATGCTTTCGCATCGGTGGTGAAACGTGAGCGAGTAGTATTTGTAAGACAGTATGAGTCTGTAGGTGCAAGATTATTAGGAAATGAAATGCAGTGTAAGAAGTACACGGATAGAGGTACGGGGATTTGAGGGAAGTCGTGGCAGGGTCCGCATCCAGGTGCAGAAGACAGGAGCCTGTGGGCATATTGTTTAGCATAGTGTCGGCCTCATCGTCGGTGAGGATAAGGATTTTGGTTTCATGGCCCACACTCTTCCCCCAAAGCTTGCTGTACGTTAAAACGGCCTCCATTCCATCGAGCTACTGCCCGATTCAGTCTCCACAAGGCTATTGTTTTGTTATCTCACGCAAAAATGGGGCAACTGCAAAGAGGGAAAACATTGTTGAAAGATACCACAAAGGAAGACAAGCATGCGAGGTGGCTCGATCTCGGTCTCTGACCAGGTGGCTGCCATTCGGCCCAGATCGCACTCTCGCTTCGACTGGTACGGACACACATAATCATGATCAACTACCAGCCAGCACGAACTCGAGATTTACGAACCTAGCCTTTTAGGGGCACGACTGAAACTGCAGTTGAGGTTCGTTCGTCGCGGGCCAACGTTCTTGACTATGAACCGTCTTCAACAGCTCTAGCCGTTCACAACGTTTCGCTCCTCTGCCTTTCTGTTTCTCTGCTGTCTACCAACCGGTGGCCCTTGTAGGAAATGAATTATGCTGCATGGGCCGTGTCTGGCGTGAAGGACGGACGTGCAGTGGCTACAGTCTCAGTCGTCGACCAACAGAGCTTCAATGTAGCGCTCTCCTTCTCTTCGCTTCCTGCAGTTTAAGACTGATCGTGTGTTCCCTTATGTGTTCAGGTGATACGTACGCTCTCGTTCAACGAACCGGTGTGGGACGTATCGTGGCGTGACACGTTCCTCGCAGCATCCTCCAATGTAAGACATGCTCTTTCTTTCTCGCAAGCTTCTTATTGGAAAGAAAGATACTCATTATTAAAATAAACAACCCTTTGTAGGGAAAAATTACCCTGACCATCCTAGGCACAGAGAACGCTCTGCCACCACAAGAACTTACAAGCCAGGCACCCTATGTAATAATTCTCATCCACAACAAGATAATTTTTTTAGTTATTTTTTTAAAAAAAATAACAACTATTTTTCCACCTTTTTCCAATCAAAAAATTAAATACAATACAACTGCTCATTGTTAATTTGGTACACCAGGACGAGGAATTCGAGTTGGAAATGCTCTCGAAGGGTCGAGTGTGGGTTGGCGATGAAACCACGCGCGTGAGGCTCGTCTGTCTGCATCCACGCCTCGCTCAGAATTCTACCTTGTTGAGCGTGCAGGGTGCCATTGTGAATATATGGGAATTCTCCCACTTCGAAGCTCCCCTCTTCGTCCAGCGAGTACCTCAAACCTTGAACCCTTCCCCGACGTCTCGCTACATGCGCGTAGGCCCAGCAATGAGTTTGAGAACTCATGCCGGCATCCCTCAATCCCCTCCCGCCTTAGGTTTCGACGGACGTGGTGCTCACTGTAGATTGGGATCCCCATAACGACCACATTTTCGGCGTAGCCGGCAGACGGTACCATATATACACGTCCCCTCCTCACCAGCACAACTCGTGTGAAACACTGCAACGAGCCAAATACACACTACTGTAGGAGGGATATCAAGCTATTCGACCAGCGAGGCGGCGGCCACCAGTGCGTGTGGCGGCGGCGGAAGGCGCACGGCGGTCCCATCCGCACGATGAAGTGGAACCCGTTCGTGCCGCACTGGGTGGCCACGGGCGGCGAGGATGGCCTCATCCGGCTATGGGACCTCCGCTACGGCGCGCGGCCAGTCTCCGTGGTATGCGGGCACACCGGGCCCGTCAATTCCGTGGACTGGAGCGCGGCGCACCCGGAGCTGCTCGTGTCCGGCGGCGCGGACCGCGCGCTCCGCGTGAGCTCGTTTGTCTACGAGGATCTGAGGCTGATGGGTTGCATGCCCTGCGGCACGCTGTCAGGCTACGTAGCGCAAGGCAAGGCCGGCTATGGCCCCACCGGCACACAGAGAGAACAGACCCACCCAACAACAACGACAGTCGACTGACCAGGGCTCACCTGCGTATTGGATTTTGCGCGGGGGGGGCGTGTTTGTAGTGGGCTGTTCGGTGTTCAGCAAGGACCGTAGCCTTGTGGCCACCACCAATGGGGAACTACATAGCCTACGCTTATGTGCAGGTTTTTATAATGCCAATCTACAGCAAATCACAAGGTTCTCAACCATTTTTGCGACCGTATATTATTTATTTATTTATTTATTTATTGATAGGCTCATACTTTATTCTCGTTAAACACTTTTGTATTAAAGGGGCAATTGTATCCACCCAGGTATCCCACGCAGGAGAAGGCCAGTGAAGAACGTAAACTGGAAAAGATGATTTACGACCGCGACCTTGAGGCCGGCCTCAAGCTGGGGCTCCAGCTGATCGCCAAGCACGGCGGGCCCAAACAGACAGGACTGGGTGGCTCGCCTGCTGCCAGCATCGACGACCCGAACACGAGCAACCAAGACGTAGTGTGGGATATCGTGCGCCTGTGCACGGCCGTCCTGCCCTCCGACCCGGGCCAATGGAGCGACAGAGAAATGCCGCCCTCGACGGACGCCTTTCTTGTCAGTCACTTCTTTCCCCTTTCCTTCACTCTCTTTTTCATTATTTTTCTTTTTTTTTTCTTTTTTTGCTGGAGTGCCTCCTGATGTGGGCGTCTGTCCGGTGGAGCAGAAGGAGGCGCTCAAGCACGCGAGGAGGATTCCGTACAACGTTCCCATGCCCAAGGAGTCCGCCGGCTTGTCGGGAGGCGCCCTGAAGAGGCTTTCGCTGCTCCAGCTGAGCTCGCAGCTATCCAAGCTGGCCCGCAAGAGGCAGCATGGAAGACTCATCGCCCTCCAGGAGTACCAGCGCCCTTCCCCCCAACTTCCAATTGATTGGTATTAAGGAAAGGAGGAGAGGAAAGTGGAGCTCACCATGTGCGCCCATATATGTGAAACAGCACTATACTGAGGGAGATGGATGCCCACTTTGACATATTCGATTTGAGCGCTCTCCCCAACGTAGTTAACGTGATCTTCAGCAAGAGCTACGATCGAGGTGCGTTCCTTCGTAACCTACACACAATCCTAGCCTTCCCGTCCCCCCACCCGCTAATGGTTATCATATAACGGGGGGGTGGGGCGCACGTATGCGTGCAGGCATCGATTTCGGGCTTGAGCTGGCGAAGCGCTACAACAAGGCCAACCGCTGGAACGAATATATTCCTGTTGCGGCCGCTGTCCTCTGCCCCAGCATCTTCGAGGTCCTGATTGTCTACTGAATTAGAAGTTAACGTCATGACTTTTTTTTTTTTTGGCTCATGGCCGGAGAGGCAGGCATCTCTCGATTCTCCGAAATATTTGGAAGGCCTGACTCTGCTTGCTCAAGACCTGAATAAGGAGAGCGTGGTCGATCAGTTCGAACTGCTCAGGTAGGAACGTACCCCCTCCCCCACTGGGCTTCCTTTCCGCCCTTCCTCTTTTGTTGCTCTAGTTGTTGATACCGGTATTCGTAGGAAATTCCTTGCGAAGCAATACAGCGACAAGCCTCCATCGGACGAGGAGATCCTGGCGCTGCTGGGCTCACACGTCGAGTCTTTCGTCAGCCTCTCTGCACAAATCAATCGGGCGTACCTCAACGCGCTGTTCCGCCATGAGGTAGGGCCTTTCCATCAGACTCGGGGGAGATGCTGGCCGCGGCGGCTCACAGCGGCGCTGACCACTGTTTGGGGGCGCGCACAGGCTTGGGATGCTTTCTACATCCTTGCGACTGAGCTCGCGCAGAAAGCAAAGGGATTCGAGTTCTGCGAATACGTGTGCAACTTCATGAAGGAGGTGGTCTTCCCGGCCTTTGCAAATTACCTCGGCCAGTGCCAGGAACCGAGAGCCAAGTTGTCCGCAAGACGCGAATGCATCAAAAAGATCATCAGCTTGGACATAAATTCCACGCTAGGACCGGATATCTCATACCTTACGTCAATCCTGCCTGGAACGATCAAGTATATGAACTCGATTGTTGTTTACCTGATAGTCTGTTCGCTCATTACACCTCCTTAAATCACCAGAGACTTATGGAAGAGTATCAAGAAAGATCTGGCTAAAGCTGGTAGAAAAGAGGCTGAGCGGAAGAAGGCCAACCAGTACCTATCTTCTTCACTTCTTAAGGTTGCCTACAGGAAAGACTGATTTGGTCTACAACAGGTTCGCAAAGAACATGCTTAGTGATATCCAGGACATTATAGAGGACAAGAGCTTTAAGACTGAGACTATAGAACAGGAGGTGCAGAAAGTCCTCATCGGTCTCGAAGAGTTTGCTTCATAAGAGGCTCTCTTTGTGGACGTAGTTCCTATCGTACATACGTTCTCCACTAAATCAGTTTCCTTCTACTCTCCTTGAGCGAGCGGGGCCAGAAAGAAATTCAAATGGCCCACATTTGATAGCTGACACAGCAGACTCAGCGGAGACTCGGGTCCCCTGTTAATTCGAACGCGCGTTAGTGCCTCTGGCAAAGACTCAAGTAGTTCATTCAATATGTACAGTTGCATCAATAATGCTTCAGACTCGGGGAGAGTAGCACAGCCCTTCGCGATAGACGCAAAGTACTTGAACTGGAACAGCTCGCTGTAGTCTCGTACGGCGTGAATGGCCAGTGCGGAAGTACCATCGCCCTGCAAGCTCGATTGTTCCGACGCGTTGTCCATGCAGAAATAAGAAGGTACCTTCTCGCTCAGCGTTACTTTAGCAGATACCAAGTCCCCCTCCACTTTACATCAATTCGCTTCAGTCAAAGGATTAGAGGATAAGCCGACAAATCCTACCTGATAGAGTAACCGACCCCTTCCGCACCTCGACACGTATCTCATCGCCTATGCCTTGCATATCGATGCAAGCTTCCGCAAGGACTCGCGGTGTTAATAGCACCTCTTCAGCCCCCCTTGCAAGGTTAGCACATTTCTTCCCTGATCCTTTGCGACAGCCGTCTACGAACCACATGCATAGTTCCTCTCCGGTATATGAATGCGCTCTGGAAATAGGAATTAGCAACGGCATTTGGAAACGCTACTAAGATACAGACCCTGGTTCAGAAGAATCAGCTGACTGATCTGTTGAGTTGAGTGTTTAGTTTCATGTACTTCCGCTAGAACAATACTAACCTGATAGACGTTCCTCTTTTCCAGGTCCCCACCTCCTAAAATCGTCTAATGGCAAGTGTATTGGCGTGAGGAAATCCCTATAGGGTGCCTCGCACATACCACAGTTAAACTGCAGTCAGGAGAGTCATTGGCCAGCGAGAGCACAAGTCGGTCCTCTTTCTTCACAGCCTTAAGAACTGAACGACAATCACGTGTTCGCTCATCTGCAAGGCAAGGCAAGGGAAATATGCACGACAGTACCTCTATGGAGAGCCGAGAGTTTTATGCTCAGGGTGATGCTTCTTTCTTTACTGCAACTCCTCTGTGAGTGTAGAATGTCTTTGGAGCATATGTACTGTACCAGTTGTACGCCCGAAAGGCTCTGTCCGCACGGAGAAATACTTCCAGGAGAAAAACCTGAGCAGCTACATCAACGGTAAGGCGAGCCAGTGAGAGCAGATAGGGTGCTAACGGAACATGTACAATCAAGGGTAAGAATGTGCAAACCCTCTTTGGTGAAATCCATGTCTACTGTGTCGAGTAGCGTGTGCAGAGTCTTAACAAGCTGTACAAAGGAGAGAGGATGGGAAACCCTACGTTAGAGAAAGTAACGTGAGTTTAACACATCGGGAGTAAATGATCATCAAGTCAAGTAGTGTACTCTGCATAGAAGTGGGCCATAACGAACAAGGAGACAAGAATGTCGTAGAAACGAAAAAAGAAAAATAATATAAAGCTTATTTTTCTTTTTATTTTTCTAGAACCACGGGACAAAGATGCAGGCAACTCCAAGCCAAGGTGGCGTCGCTACCTTGGACCAACTCAAAGAAATGTTCTCCCTCTTTGACAAAGACGGAGATGGAACAATAACGGCAACTGAGTACCACTTGCCTGCTTTAACTCTAATATTAATGATTGTTGACTTGCAAGCAACCGGCAGGCTAGAAACGGTGATGAAGTCAATGGGCCAAAACCCCAACAAGAAAGACTTGGAGGATATGATGAACGAGGTTGACACCGACCACAACGGCTATATCGACTGCGGTAATTGGAATTGGCCCAGCCAACAGTTAGGCTGCCACCCAAACTAACCGCAACACAGACGAATTTGTTACACTCATGCAGAAGCAAATATCACAAAGCAGCGAGGAGGAGGCCCTCGAAGCATGGAAGCTGTTCGATAAGAATGGCAAGGGCTGTATCTCTGCAGCGGACTTCCGGTAATTCCGTCACTCCTCTGCTTGCGTAGCATCTCTGACCTTTGTGCCACAGAGAAGTAATGACAAAGCTGGGCAATTCACCTCTCACTCACGATGACGTAGATGACATGATGCGAACAGCAGGAGTCCGCGGCGACGGCGAAATAACCTTCCAGGACTTCAAGGTGATGTTGTTAAGTTCTTAATAGTTTATTTCACACATGAAGAAATGGGAAAGCGGGCCAGGGCACTTGGAGTAGCATGTACAGGCAATTAGTTTTGTGGGTCTCCCAGACTGAGACCGATTACAATGTCCGGGTTCCTGATAGCTCCTTCCTTGTACTCTTCAATTGTGATCTTGCCATCTCCCATCGTATCCATTTGTTCAAAGAAGGCGTCCACCAATTGATCGACGGACTCAAATTTCTTGCCAGAGAACGTCACCACATCACCTCCCACCAAATCACGGAAGGAGGTCATAATCTTGCTGACGTCCTCCCGTGATATATATCCCTTGTCGTCCAGATCGTATATCTGGAACGCGACTTCACATGGGCAGTTTGTGAGCTTATAATTTTATTTATTTAATCGTTAACAGTACGTACATTCAAGCTTTTCATCTGGCGTGCCTCTGGTGATGATGGACAGAGCACATAGGAATTCAGGGAAACTAATGCGGCCAGTTTTGCTTATGTCGAACACCTTGAAGATGAGATTTTGAAGGAATATATCCTCAACACCCATACGGTGAAGAACTTCCTTGAATTCCTCCTTGTGAATAACGCCTGTAGGAGCCTCTTTCTTGAATCTCTTCCAGATATCTGCAATCTCGTTGGTTGCGACTGTACTTGTGTAAGTGACCCTCTTGTTCAGTATGTGGCATACAGGAGACGTACAATGGCATCTCTTATGCAGATCCTCGAGGTTGTCTCGTGTAAGAGTATTGTCATCCTTTTCTTTCACTTGTTGATTTCCCATCTCGTCTCTTCCACACACTGCTCTATTTTGCTCTGTTGTTTTCCTTGTTTTCTCTTATTTTTCCTTTCAATTTTGCGCAGTCTTCCCGCGTTTTCGTGGTTTGAAATCAACCGGTCCTCATCGAGAATCACCGTACTTATGGATCCCCTTCCCGAGGGACCAAGTTTGGTCCTGTTTTATGGACCTCCCCAGTCGGTACGCGATAAACTTGTTGGTAGGCGAAAATCTGAGCGAAAGGTCTAGGGCAAGACACGATACTACCAGAGGCACTTGCAGGCGACACATGTTCGGGTTTCGGCTGAGGAGATATTCAAGGCACAACCTCATATGTCCCTTCATCGGGTTGTGAATATTGTTCTTGGGCACATGCAGAACGGCAAGAGCGTGGTGGTTGGTATGTGCCAATATTTCTCTTAATGTCGCCTAAGGAACTCTCACCGCCGTCGCAGATGACACAAACAGCAAGAAGTCTACACGAACATCATATGTGCGAGGTTTGTTACTCTGGCATGTGTGTATGCATAACCTGACACTTCATTGGGTCCTTCAGCACTCCGTAATCGACTGCCCTTGAGCCGTGCCATCTGCATCCACTTCAAGCCCTCTGGTGACACGTTGCAATGTCAGGTGAAATCACATCATACCACCACATATGAATGACACTCAACAATATGACAATCCTGTATTTACTCACGCTAGCATACATAACACGTTACAGTGGCAGAACGAGTGGGCTAGGGCTGCTTCTCTGGTCGCAAAGGGTACACACACACACACACACAGACCACATGCCAGAGACTCGTGAACGTGGCATCTCATGTGGACTCATTTTCTATCTGGTGGTAGAGAGCGGCGCAAAAGCGACCCAACACATACGTGTTGTGGATTCACAGGCTTGGGACGATTGGGTGACAGATGCCGACCCACCGGCTACGGTATTTATATTTAA
>CDFF01071261.1:4471-16960 GCA_000826265.1 Acanthamoeba culbertsoni
TCACTGTTTAAGAAACCATTTTTACAATTTATCTTTTCTTTTAGCTACACTGAATGCTCCAAGGAATGCCATACATTTGTCGTAACTCAGCAAAACAGTTTTGGATAATAATGATCAAGGCCGCCATCATGACTGAAAGGACTTGGATAAGCGCCTCCGGAAGAAGCGCACCATTGGTCAGCTGATTGCCCAGAAAGGCTCCAGTTCCAAGGAAACGTGCCGCGTTCTCACACAAGATGAAGCTTAACGTGTACCCTACTCCACCCACAACTGAGAGTGTAGCCTGCTTACCCCAGTGGAGTTGGGACAGTGGGTGAACAAGTATAATGTAGAAGAGAGGAAGAAGACGGCGGTGTAGCTATAAAGGAGGGAGTTGTAGAACGGCGCCTTAGGGAAGTAGTGGTTCACTAATGTGTACAAGTCAAGTGAGTGTAACAGTTATGAAATGAGACGAAAAGAAGTGACAGCCAACCTATATAGAAACTGCTCCCTAAGAGGTGAACCAGTCCGAGTTGCCATGTCTCTGAGCTTTTCGCCCCACAAGCAACAAGGCCGGCGCACCAGCCATAGTAGAAAAGGAGCCCACTTGCCCAGGCCCCAAAGGCCAGCTCATAAAACGCCGGCTCAGTGCCCTCCCAGGAGCTCCACGGCACGGACAGAATGGAGCTTGATGCCATCGTTGAACAAGGTGCAAGCAACAGGGAGAAGGAAGGGAGTGGGACAAAGTGATGGATGACTAATACTGGCGCTATGATTGGTCACGCAATTAACAGTGTTTTTTTTTGACAGGTTTTTTCTCGGTGACGTTGTTGATGTTCCGCCTTTATCCCAACCGGACACGCACGGCTTCACCCGGCACTCCGTTATCTCCGACGACGAACAACAGGTAGTCGCCTGGGACAGCTAGCCCTGGCAGAGGCGGAGCAGACACCAGCAGCTGTCTTCTGCAACCCATGGCGAACGGCAAGCGAACGTAGCGGTTGTCCCAGGCCCAGTTGTGCGTGATTGGTCCACTGCGGAGTAGAACCACTGAGGCGATGCTTGCCTCGCTTGACACGAAGACCTCGAAAGTTGTTCCATACCAGATGTGGGTCGGGGCGTCCTTAATGACGGGGGCTTCGCCCTTGAAGAAGTAGGGAGGCTTGTAGTACTCCATGACGGGCACGGATTCATTGACCTGAGGAATGAGGTCGACCCTGTTGCCGCCCATGATCCATACGCCACCGTTTGGCATGACGAGTGCGGTCGAGTGATCGTAACGAGGGACAGTGATGGGCATGAGCGTGGTTCGACGACCACTGTCCGGGTCGTACATCTGCAGGTAGTTGCTGCCCCGGCCTCCGACCACAAGGATGCTACCATCAGGCAAAATGACGGCATTGTTCTGAGTGGTGGCAACCTCCAGATCGTCCATTCGCTCCCAGCGCGGGCTCGCCTGGGAGAAGTCGATCCTTTCGGCTGCGGCCGTGTTGGTGCCATTGCCTATCTCTCCTCCGAAGACGAACGCCCTCTGAGACCACGTTTCGTCGTCGTAGATGTCAACCATCATGACTCCCGCTCCTGAATCATGCGCTGCGTCGGCCCTGTCGAGGAACTCCCAGTACTTTTCTGCCGGCGAGTCGCGATCCGGGTCGGCTAGAGCGGCCTGGACGTCGAGACAGGCGGTGCTGCCGTCGTAGAACCAGGGGTCGAACCTGGTTATCTCGTCCGGACCAGGAAGCGGAGGCACGACCTTGGCAAGCGAGCAGACCACCCAGTCCTTCGGGTCTAACCCTGTTTGTACCACCCAGGACCGAGGATACATGGGCTGGAGCCGACGCGCGTTCTCCAGCTGGACGGTCGTATCCGTTTCGGGGTCGTACACCTCGGGCACATCTTGACGCACCTTTGACGCGCTAGCAGTCTCCGGGTTGCTCGTATTTTGATCCGTACCAGACAGGACGAGGACGCGGCCATCGGGCAAGGCCACCGTAGTCGGGTACCAGCGCTGGTATTTCATGTCTGATGCTGCCAGAGGGTCGGTGTTTTGGTCCACCAGGGGACTACAGTGCGGAAACAGGCTGCCGGTGGGATCCATCTCGAATTGGGTGCGAACGCAGGGGGTCGGCCGGTCGACCCACCTCTCGGTTTCAGGGTCGAATATCATGACCTTCCTGATACCGTTATTGCCACCTGAGCGAGAACCAACATTGTTGAGTATCAGAAGTTGCTGGTTACGGGAAGGTAATATAATGATTAACCTTTGTCATGACCACCAATAGCCAAGATGCGACCCTTGGAGTCGGCCGAGTTGCCGGCGCAAAAGATGTTCATTCCCAAGCCTCTCGAGTATCCGGCATCCCGGAAGTAGGGTGCACTGGCGCTCATCGTTTCGTGGTCGAGCAAGCGAATGTCTCTGATTTGGAAGCGTCCGGTATCAATCAGCGCCTGCAGGCCGCACACGTCCACCAGCTGCGTGTTCTCCCTGAAGTTATCTGGCCAGAAGCGCGACCAACCGCTTTCGTCGAGTCGGCCCAGATTGAATCCGTCCATCACAAGGTTCTGGAAGTTGGGATCAAAGCCAGGAAAGCCGCCGCTGGAGGACACCGAAGCAACGTAGTCCGCGGGCCTGTACTCGGAAGGGCGCATCCAGATAAGCAGGTTCGGACATTTGGTATCCTTCTTCCACACTAGTGACGCGTGGATGGCATCCTTGTGGAATGGAACGAAGCCACTCAGCCAGCCTACCTCCTCCTCTGCCTGCTCGCAGCTGATGGTTTGGCCGGACAATGCAAGGATCACCACTATCGTAGAGAATGTGAGAAACCGGTTCATGTGCTTGTGTGATGAAGGTTATAAGCGTTGGTGGTGGACCGCTTTTATAGTTGAAAGGACCCTCCCCAAAAGGTAGGTAACCTGGTGGTAGGCAGTTTAAGTGAATGAGAAAAGCCACTTGCACTACTGTTGTCCACTGCTCAGTGGTAACACCAAGTTTGTCACTTCAACGCACCAGTTTTTGTGCTCGAGGCTGAAGAGCTCTACTTGCTGGGCTAGCTGTACCAGCTGAAAAACGACAGGAATGAGCGGGTCAAGCTGGCAATTTCACAACTTTAAAGACCAACTACCCCAAGTTTAAGACAGAGTCACCGAGTACTTTGTGGTTCTGGCTGATACTGCCACCACACGCGGTGCTATTGTCTGGAAGGTGGGTTAACAGGTACGGTAAACGAGCGTTTTGATAGTTAAGAGGAGGAGGAAGAAAGGAAGCAAACTTTCCGCTTGTATACATTGGAACAAATTATGGAAGATTTTGCACCTGCATCAGAGATTGGAGATTGGCTTCATTAACCGAGGTGGTAATAAAGAGGAGCAGCAGACTGTTGTTCGCATCATGGATAGGAAACCATATGGACCTTGTGTTTATGATTGGGTTTTTCGTTTTTCGTTTTTCTTTTATGTGGAATTAACAACAAGGGTAGTGCTCCTCAGTCGCGGCCAGCCGGCCGTCGCCGGCCGCCGAAGCTGAAGAGAGCCAGTTGGCCTGAACGCACCTGAACGGCGCTGTCCGGGGCACGTCCTGAGCTGTGGCCGAGCAGAGCGGCAGGTGTTGGGGGCTTGTCGTAGCCCTCCATATCGTCGTTGTAATCCGCGGGGTGGCCCTCATCTTCGTCAGCGAAGGCGGGCGCAAGCTCGCAGGCTCCTCCGTCGTCGATAGCCTTGCCGGGCCTATAGCAGAATGACGCGATCGTACTGCGTGTCGCATCGGAGATGGAGGCCGACTTGGGCGTGGAAGAGGTCATCCCCTCCTCCATATCGTCCTCGCAGCCCTCTTCTGCCGCCCCCTCCGCTACCACCTCCTGCATCGCCTGCTCTTCCTCCTCGGCTTCGATGTCCTCCAGGATTACCCTTCGTCGCTTGCTCGCGGTCCCCGCCGCACTCGGAGGACGCCTGCTGTGCCTATTACTCGCTGTCGTTGCCTTCAGCGAGGGCGGCGAAGGCGAGCATCGTGGAGCCGAGGCGGCACTCGTCAACGTTGCTGGACGCGAAGGCCGAAGCGATCCTCGTCGCCTACTTCCGATGGGCTCGAACGCATCGTCGTCATCACCATCACCGTTGCCGAAGAAGTCATCCTCTGCCACTGCCGAAGACGTTCTCGGCGGAGCGCGTTCACGGGAGAAGGAGAAGGTCGACGGCAACGACGTCGCGTCGACCTCGGACCAGCCAATGTCATCCTCCTGCCCCTGTTCCTGCTTCTCTTCTTCTTCGGCCTCCTCTTCGTCCACCGGGACTTCCTTTTCCTGGATGACGTCATCCGCCGCCTTACGTTTCCGAGATGAACCGCGCTTGGCCGGCGTCGTGCCCGCGCCCCGCTTGCCACGTGACGCTGGTCGTACACCGCGCGCGGTGCGCCCCTTGGCGCGCTGCTCGGTGATCTCGCCGAGGGCGTCGCGCAGCTCTTCATCGGCCGCCTGCAGCGTCTCGTCGGTGGCCTCGAAGTAGATGGCAGGCTGGAACCCTCCGCTGACGACGTCTCCGTCGTGGCCGGCCTCCGCTTCCTCCTCCCGCAATATGCTTCTCATCAGTTCGGCGTCGCGCTGCTGTTGCAGCCTTCGCTCCTGATAGGCTTTCTCTCTTTCCTCGAAATTTTCCACCTAAAAGTGGCACTGCTTGAGAAATCTTTGTTTGTTCCAAGAAAAAAGTACCTTTTGGAGAATTTTTTCCATGAAAACATCTATCGTGCTGCCGTCCGGAGCCTTTCCCTCGACTTCTTCGGCATCGAGCACCTCCTGCTCGCCATTGAGCGTGTTGCCCAACACATCCAGCTTGTGCTGTATCATTTCCCTATTGTTGCAATGCAGCATGGCTAGGGTAAACATCATAACCCTACATATTGAGGTTCACATGCAACCAACCAGATGCTTTCGTCCAAAGTGCCGCGTGCAACCAGGTAGAACACTTCCACCTCGTGATCCACGCCAATCCTGTGAGCACGGTCCTCCGCCTGGCGCAGAATCTGAAGTATGCAATGATTGTTACATGGCAACGACAGCAATAATAGTGCGCTATGTAACAGATTCTCAGTTGAAGCGTACGCCAGGATTCCAGTAGAGTTCGGTCATAATGACCGCCTCAGCCTTTGTCATCGTCAGTCCCACACCGGCAGAAGTCAATCTGGTGTGATTGGTGGAGGAAAAAAAAGATTCGTTACAGTGCAAAAATCTGGTTTTGATGAAAAGCAAACGTTTACCCCAACACTGCGGCTCGACATTGTGGCTCATTCTGAAAATGATTCACCAATTCTTGTCTGTGTTGACTGTTTTGTAAAAAAACGCATATTAATACCGTAATTAAACATGTTTTAAAAAAAATAAAAAGTGATGAGGAAAAACGTTACGGAGGCGTCTTTCCATCAATGCGAATGTATTCTATATTCTCGCGTTCCAGCAGAAGACCGATTCCGTCCATGACGTCGTGATGATACGCGAAGCTGTGACAATAATTTGACATTAATATCCAAAAAAAAAAATGAACAGAAATTGAACAGAAACAGTACATGAGTATTTTTTCTTTCGTCTTCAGCATCTCTTTTATGTACTCTGTGCATAGTGTAGGGAATACGAAATGTATAAGAAAAAACAATCAAGCATAATCACGTGAAATTTCGCGCAACTAAACCTGTGACAGCAGGCAACTTTGCCGTTCCGGTGTTGCCATAAAGTTCCTTAATCAGTCGCCACGCCTCAAACCTCGCATTCTGTGCAATGAAAAATTAATACTTTTTTTACAAAAAAAAAATAATAACATAGCTACAGGTACATGTTACATGGGAACATTAATATTCACCAATAAAAAGAGTCAGAATACCTTTGCAGCGTCGTCGCTGTTGGCGATGTGGAACATCTTTTTGTGTTCCTTCACTCGCTGGTTGATGCTTCCGATTACCCGCTTGTGTTTATCGATGATGCCCAGAAACACCTGACGTCGCTTCTTCGCCGGCAATTGGCCCAAAACATCGCTCTTCAGCCGTCTAATCATTACCGTTTCTTGCAACAGCAAATTCAGTTCCCTAATTGCGAACAATTAGGAAACATTGAGGGAAAAAAAAGAAAAATTAATTAACAGAATTTGTTGAAAGGGGGAAACTATTAGTTGGATTATTACTATTGTTTTTAAAATTAATAGATCTATAAGTGAGAATATTGTCTACTATACTAATATATTAGTAAAGGCATACTTGAGGTTGGATGAACCGGAAAAGTCCCAACAGAAGCGCGTCTGATGACCGGCGCAGTAGCGAACGCCAAAGTCGGCCATTCGCTGTGTATTTTATTATTGTGTGTGAATAAAAAAAACCATTTAATTTTGGATAGGTTAAAAAAGTCATCACTATTTGAATTTAAAAAAAAAAAGAAATAGAAATACCGAAAACACTTGTGGGTCCAAAGCGTGAAGTTGCGTAAATAATTCGTTTGGGCGACTCAGCGCCGGAGTCTGCCATTTGGACGGAAAATGAATTGAAAGGAAAAGGGTGGATGTATATAAGGGAAAATCATGTACCCCGGTGAGAAGAATGCATCGGCGTGCGTCCTATTTGTTGTTGTTTTAGTTTTGGTTTAGTTGTTTCTTGTTTGTTGTTATGTTTGGGGATTGTATGATTGTGTATGTATGTATGTATGTATGATTGCCAATCATGACACAGGTTAGCGAAACCTTGAGAAGGGGCTGCAGGTTGGTGGTCCGCTTGGCCTTCCAGCTCTTGATGGTGTGACTCTCGTCTGCGATGATCATTCTGAATTTCTTGTGCGCAATGTTGGTCTGTCGGACGACTGATTCGATTCACAACACAACGGAAATTTAGTTGTAGTGGAAAAAAAAATCAAATCAAATCAAATCAAATCAAATCAAGTACCAAGATCATAGGAGATAATGTTGACGAGGCCGTTGGGTTCATCCTTCGTCTTCATGACAACCTTGATCTGGTCCGAGCGCAGATCGGGGATCCATTTTTCAAAATTTTCCGCCCATTGCTCGCGAACCTAGCAAAATTATAAATCAAGTACCACAACAATATAAATAAATAACACGACAACAAATAATCGTACGAACCGAAGAGGGTGCGACCACGAGAAGCGGCCAGTCCTCCCTATAGTAAGCGGCGATGGCGATGGCCTGAAGCGTTTTACCCAAACCCATCTCATCCCTGCAACGCATAGACAGTATACGTGAATATTAAGTTATTGCTATGATCTCATACCACCTCTCCGCTATTATTATTATTATTATTATTATTATTATTATTATTATTATTATTATTATTATTATTATAGGAACGGATAAGTACGCGATGAGGGCTCGGCCGTTCCTCTGCACCGCGAATACGACGCCTTCCCTCTGGAAGGGGTAAAGCGCGTTCAACAGGCCAACGGGGATCTTCTCGAGTCGTACTATACAGAAAAAAAAAAAGAAAAAAGAATCAATAAAGAAAACGACAGAATATTGATTTCCACATATGAAGAATAAAGAATGAAAGCGAGGTCGTGCTTACCGTTGGTGTTGAGTGGTTTCTTTTCCTGGTAGACGAATAGCCGCATGATCCACGGAGGCAGCGGCGAATTGAGCGTCACACCCGGAGCGTTTTCTATCGCTTTGGCTAAGGCCGCGTAGCAGGAAAGCGGGAACGTCCACATCTTCGCTTCCAACTCTGTTCGGCAAGCCAAAAGTTATCAATATACATTAAATACATTAAATAAATTAAATAAATAAATAATATGGCTCGATAACATGTGGAAAAAACGCTACCACACTTGCTGCCTGGTATGTTGGAGTAGAAATCAGTGAGCCAGGCGTCGCGCTTGTGCGGCTCGCTGGTCCCGAAGCGGTCCTTTTCGACCAGCTGGACGTCGATCGGCACCGGGTTGGCCTTGCCGGCGAAGGCCGGCGGCCGCAGCTGCGGAAACGCGGCATGCTGCATAGGTCGCTGGCCGCTGCTGTAGGCTGGCGGCTGTTGTCGATGCTGATGTTGATTCTGGTGATGCTGAGAATGGCACTGCTGAGACGGGCTGGGACGCGGCGGGTACGGCGAGGAGGGAGAAGGGTAAGTGAACGACGGCGAAGGCGAGGCCGCCGGCGAGGGCCGGTAGGCAGGTTGGGGCGACTGGAAGTCGTCGGCATCGTCGTCGATGGAGGAGGCTTGTGGTTGTTCCTCCCCTTGGAAGGCGGGGGAGGCGTCGACCGAGCCGAAGATGGACGGGTTCTTATTGAAGCGGTTGTGCGTCGATCGGCCGCCGGTGCTGGGGCCTACAGAAGAGGGGCTGTAGGAGAAGCTGTAGGTGGTTTCCTTTGCCTGCTGCTGCTTCAAGTATGGATTGTCAAACTGTGGCCTCTTTGGGGCAGCAGAAGGGGCTGAAGAAGGCGCGTTGTTGGGGCCCTGCGGCCGGGCATAGGGAGACGAAGCAGGACTCGCGCGAGTAAAGTTAAGCTGCGGGCCAGGTGAAGGACCCTGAGCAGTGGCGCTGGGCGGACGGAGAGTAGGAGAAGAAGAATTGGGTGAGGGAGAGCCCCTATGTGTACGGATTGCAGGTGGGGGTAACTGCTGTGTTGGGCTGTTGGCCTGGATTTGAAATCGACTTGCATGTGGTCTATTTCCAGTTGATGAAGGAGCGAATGATGGGGAGGTGGTTGTAGGTGGCGGTGGTGAGGGTGTTGTGTTTGAAGGAAGAGATGAGGCTGGCCGAAATGATGACGGGCTTGCTGAACTGGCCATCATTTCAGCAAGGCACAACGCCTCCCACTCGCTTGAAGAAACAGACTCAGTAGAATAACTCATATTTCTGCCGATTCTCAGCTTGTCATAGATCAGTGGTATGAAGGCTCTTAACGGCTTGAATTTTAACTTGGTACAAAAAGCCCTCCCCACAATTTCTTCGAAGAAAATCATTAGCTTTGAAATTATTTAGGCAAAAAGTCGGGAGTAGGCGTGTACATGTCGCACAACAAAAGGGAGAGAGAGAATGAAGAGGCTGACAAAACAATGGGTGGTTCAACGATTTCTAGGGGGCTGCAGAAAAGGAGGAGGGTTATCGAGACACTTCAACCACAAGAGAGGCCAGCTGTGAAAAACCAAGGGCCACCCTACTCTTGTGGCTCCTTCAAGTGGGAAGGGTTGGCCAACATTGGGGGTGGGGGAGGAATATCTAATCTCATTGACTGCGGTTCTGCCAACTACTGCGACGAAAGAGTAGACGACGAGTTGGTGCAGGAGGCTCACGAACTGCTGCGACAACACTTTAGCGCGGTGCCCGAATGGTATGAAGACGAGAAGGCAACACAGAAACGTCGAGGAGCAGTTGAGCTGGGTTTCGAGAAGTCGTGGGGCTCTCGCGAATGGAAGCGAGTCCAGAAAGACTCGGACAATACCCTTCGAGTCTTCTATTCGGCGTTACCTTCCAGTGAAGCTCGCTACGAGATAACCTACCTCTGCTACGACTACACAAGCATCGAGTACTGCTTCCTAATCGACAGGAAGACTGAAGAGTTCGTCTTCTCGGGAGTGTTTGGTTGTCATCCGCACTGCGGCACATCAACCTTCTCTTACGACAACTCGGACGGCAGCGGCCCTTCTCTCTTCGAGGCGGGCGACTACGAACGGGAAAGCGAAGCGGAAGAAGACGAAGAGGAGGGCCATGTCAAGGAGAAAGAGGAAGAGCCCTGCACTCCCTTTGTGACTAAACTCATCGCAGCTGTCAAGAAGCGCATCAGCGAGTTCTGTCTTAATCAGTATCATTGAACGCAAGAGTCTGCAAAATAAGCAAGGTTGCTTTTATGAACAGTTTTGGGTTGGAGTTGCATCATCTTTAACATCTCTGTTGCTGTTTCAGTCCTTCTTGAGGAAGAACTTCTCCTCCCTCACGCCGTTCTTGTCGATAACGGCGATCAAGACTGCGTCACCCGTGAACATATCTCTCTCACCGGCCGATGTGAAGATGTCCTTCACAAAGTCCACTGCCTGCTCGGATGTGAGCTCCGGCTTCGCCTTTGTCGCCTGCTGATCCTTCCAGCCGATCTGATGGTGATGGTTAACTTGAGTGAGCTCTTTCACATCGGTGACTTGGGTTCAAACAGAAGTCGAGACGAAGGGGTACCTGGTTGTCGAGTAGAGGCTGAACGAGCTGATTACCTGTGCCAGACGAGGAGTACTTCACTCGCTCGAACGAGCCAACGGCATCGTAGCTGTACACACACCCATTGCCTGAAAGGGAAGAATAGCAATATCAGAGAGAAAATCAATCAGCGCCTTGTTAGTGGATAAGAAAAAGGCTCTCCAACAGGTAAATTACCCTCCTCGTCGATTCCACCGAGCACGTTGAAGGTGTAGTAGGGGAAGAAGCGTTTGCCATAGAGCATGGTTGAAAGCAGCTGCGCGATGGCAGGTGTGCTCATAGGCTTCCTGTGTTGGTGCTCGTACCACTGTAGACGAGTCTGCAGGGCCTTGTGAAGTGCAAGCTGGTCCGCCTGCATGCCGGCCGTGGCGATGACACATTTGTCGGTCCTACAATCAGAATTGAACCAGAGTTGGACGTGGTTTCTCTTCACCTACTATGATGGAGGGGAGGCCAAGGTACAGTTTAAGAATCTTGCGCCCATCACGGGTGTGTATGGAGTATCCAGTGCTGAGGCGAGTATCCGCAGCAACTACACAATAATCCTTACCATGAAGCGCGAGAGTGGTTCTGGAACAGCGCAATTAGAGGTAAGTTTAGGATCACTAATCTGTTGTGATTGTTTTACCCGCCGTTGTTTGTGTAAGGAGACCAGCCCTTGCGCTGCGTTCGAGGGCCATATTCGGCAGGCATGGGAGCGTGCAAGTGTGACATGACTGCTTCCATTGAGTGTAGATTGAATGTGGTTCGCCTGCGTTAGATCTTTGCCCAGCTCAGCTTTGCGTGGTTGTTATTCCAAGCAAAAACCCCACACAGAAAAAACCGAAAGAAATAACAACAGAAATTGAAAGAAAATGTGAATAAACACCGGTGAGGACACTTACGGTTTAGAGAAGATTTAAACATCCGATCTATGCTTCGATGAACCATTTATAGAAGTGCAATGACAGATTGGGAAAAGGAAATCCTGTTACTTTTTCTGATCATGGTTGAGTTGCACAGCACGCTTTAGGTGTTGGATCAACCCTCTCCAATGGTGAGAAACTATGCATAGAATGTGAATGGGGGATAAGACTTTCACCTGGTTTCCATGCCAAACAAGAGGACGTTGGCCAGGGAAGCTGAAGTGGCCGTTGCGTTAGCGAAGCAGACGATGGCAGAAGCTGCTCGCAAGCCCACCTCTTCACCCTTATCCGTCTCGCATACACCTGCGAGAGAGAGTAAGATGGATTGTATTCTTGAATGTCCCACCCCTTCCCCAGACGAAGTGCAGCCGATTCCAGAACAAGTCCTGCAGGAGATAAAGATTCAACTCATAGACTTGGTTGAGTCAGCGATAGTAGTGGTGGACACCCACGAAGGGGCCATGCGTATCGCCTATGTAAACCAACGGTTTGAGACCATGACAGGATGGACGTCAGCTGAAGCCTGCGGACGAACGCTTCAGCTGCTTCAGGGGCCAGGCACCAATGAGAAGGGGGTACAAGTGGTGCTCGCAGGTTTGGTGAAACGCCGACATGCGAGGGCGCTGTTGCTCAACTATCGTAAAAACCAGACCCCCTTCTGGAACGTCATGCAGCTGCGACCACTGCCTTCTACGGTACCCACCTTTTTTTCCCCTTCCACGCGCTATTTTTACATGATGACATTGCTGGTTTCAGAAATACATAGCAGTCATCATGACTGATGTCAGCGAGTGGCGCAACTCCAATACTGGCCTTGCAGACGCAATTAACACAGATAACATATCGGGGTAGTAATCCTTTCGCGTAAATATATGTGCAATGTACCCTTATTAATTTCAATGCTGAATAGATTACCTCCTCCCCGGGTACGCAAGGCCAGTGGCGCTGTTGTCCGCTCACAGCTAGTGGCCAAGCGACTCGATGATGTAAGCATTATGGTTGTCGATTTTGACGGGTACCCGCCCAATGACGGTGCATTCATCCAGTTGTTAATGTGATTTTTGCAGAATTCATATGTTTTTAGAACAGTTCAGCAGTGTCGAAGCATCTATGAAACTGATAAAGTACCTGATGGAAATGATAGAATCATCTCTGGGCTACTTCCCAACTCTTAAGAAGGTAACTCAGCTTGTTCCCTTACGTCCCTATCGGAAGGCTTAGCTGTAAGCACTGCTAGGTGAAACTGTTCGGTTCCGGCTTCGTTGCAATCGGTGGAATCCCAAGTGCAGCAAGAAAGAGCGATCCCCTTCATCTGGAATTTAATCGACGACTTCCTCCACGTCGTAACACATCGTCTGAAGTCGACCTACGGCTTCGTGTGCAGTTCCGCTTCACAGAGAGCGACGACAAGAAGAGCTACCGCC
This sequence comes from Acanthamoeba culbertsoni, assembly GCA_000826265.1. NCBI lineage: Eukaryota > Discosea > Longamoebia > Acanthamoebidae > Acanthamoeba > Acanthamoeba culbertsoni. Next base: position 16,940 of record CDFF01071261.1, read on the forward strand.
TAGATGGCTACCGCATGTAGT
>CDFF01071261.1:17010-29470 GCA_000826265.1 Acanthamoeba culbertsoni
CGACCTACGGCTTCGTGTGCAGCGAATGGAGAGGGAATGGTTAGTGCCTGATTCCATGAGCGATTGTCGTCGCTTCTGCAAACCAAGCGTGTGAATTCTTTTGAGCAGGTATGAACTTCTTGGGGCGGAGGACGAGGGACAGGAGGATGAGGCCAACTCGATTCGTCGAACTCTGTCGGGATCAGAGGTCGCTGTCCCTACGACAGAGAGCCAGGAATCATTTCCGTTCTTGCAATCCAACGCCTCAGCTCCTCCGTTCGCTCCGGTGAAGGCCTATTCTTCTCCGCTGCCCATGGACAACCGAAGGCGGGGACTCTCTGCTCCTCCATCTCAGGCAGTTCGTTCATACGCGGAGAGCGAAGTGCTTGAGTCGGAGGAGAAGCCGGATGCCGGAGCCCTCTTTCAAGATGCCATGCAAAGCCTCCCTGTGGTCCGGAAGTCTGCCTCAACGGTTGAGAGTCGAAGACTCATGGCCAGCATGAGGAAGAAATTCATGTCCAAGAAGTCAAAGGAAAAGGAGCAGCAACCCCAGCTGAAGCGGCAGGATTCCAGCTCATGGAACCAGGACGCTGAGCCCAAGGGTGTCCAGAAGCTGAAGGAGCTTGACCAGGAGTGCACACGGAATACAAAGAACAAGGCACTCGAGGAGATGGCGGCGTTCGCGCTCACCATCCAGTCCAAGTTTAGCTCGGTATTTATGCGGCTGGTGAAGGAGGAGCGGGAACGCGACCGGCGAGGACAGGCCAAGAACGGCTCCGGACAGGACGCTGCACAGGCAGAGGTGCACCTCAAGGTGGGCATGCATATCGGACGCGCGATGGTGGGCTCGATCCCTCAAACGACCATCTCCCCCAATGGTACCCACGATTTGTCGTTCAGTGTTCGTGCTTTCACGTCGTAATCGCTCATGTTGAGCTACTCAGAGTCTAGCCAGACGGTGCCTGAGGTATGGGGTGAGACCTTCCTTCTGGCCCAGCAACTCGGGAGAAGCGCGAGCGAGGGCAAGCCGCTGGTCTCAGCAGCGGTCTACGAGCGCATCTGCCACAAGTTCCGCTTCACAGAGAGCGACGACAAGAAGAGCTACCGCCTAGATGGCTACCGCATGTAGTGCCATCGCAGACACGTGTGCAAAAAAAAAAAAAAAAAGGAACTGTCTGTACCCTAATGTTTTTAATGGTTACCCTAATGTAGAAATGATGTACGGTTGTACGCTTAAAATTGAACCTATTACATGAATAAATAGAAGGAGAACCAAGAGACTACATCCAGGGCGCCCATGTACGGTTGTACGGTTGGGTCTGATTTATGGTTGAATAAATAGAAGGAGAACCAAGAGACTACATCCAGGGCGCCCATCCGATGTACATCCTCGACAGGTTATCCTGAGAGATGGCCTCCAGAATCTGGGTGTGAACCTGTCCCTCCACGGACAGGGTCACGAACGACTTCTCCTGTCCCTTCAGCCTTCGCTCAATGTCGGCCACTGTCTGGACGGCGCTCTCGTTATTGGTCTCTCCCGTAGCCGCCGCCTGTGTCGACAATAATCAATCGTGGCGACTTCTCATTGGCACGGGGAAGTGAAGCGAAAAAGACATACGATGGAGCGATGGCCCTTTGAAGTCCACTCGACGAGCGGATCGTAGATGAAGGTCTCAAGAACGCTCATGAGGGTGTCCTTGTTGTCTCTCAACACCCGCAGACTGAGCTCGCACACCGACCGATAGACGCCCTCGTGCTTGGCCAGGCCAAGCGCGTCCGTCATGTTGGGTGTCAACCGGAAGGGTACCTGGTATAGTATGTTACAATGGAACACAACCTCGATACTTCGGTGGAAAAGTTGCCTTTTCGGGTTTGTCGAATGTAAGGCCGCGCCAGAAGAGACAGTTAAAGTCGACATGCACGCACTCGCCGGTGGTGGAATCGAACAATATGTTCTCACCGTGCCGATCGCCCAATCTATTACGTTGCAACCAAACCGTAGATGATTAAAATGATTTCCTTTTTTTTTAATTTTTAATTTTTTTTGTTAAGCAATGCAACGGAGGCGCTTACCCTACGATGTAGCCGACCATCGACATCACAGCAATGGCACGAGCGTATGTCAATCGTGCCTCAAACCAGACGGTCGGGTCAGGAAAAGACTTGAGAAACCATTTGTGGAAAATGGGAGGAAACATCGGCAGCACATGATCTCGATATATCTCCAACGGAGGTATCTTCGTATTGGTCCAAATATCCCGCAACTGCTTCGACTATGGAGGAGAGTCAATAGTTAGCGCAGCGCATGACATGGTGAGGACAATGCGTACAGGCAGGCCGAGGCCCTCGGCGTTGTAGAGCGCGTTCAGGATGTGGCGGAAACCTGTGGTGTTGGGAACCCACTCGATCAACCCGCACTCCTCGTTGAGAGGCACCACGGCGTAAGTCCGAACCCCTAAACCCATCCCTCGCTTTGTTTAGCAAAAAAGAAAAGAAAAGAAAAGAAAAGAAAAGAAAAGAAAAAAAAGAAACCTGCCAAACGTTAAATTTATTTATTTATTATTGATTTATTATTGATTTATTTTAATATTTTTGAGGGGGTTAGAGGCGTACGGAGTTTACGCCGTCGGGTTTCGGGGTGTTTTTTGAGGAGTTTGTTGATCATCGTGTTGAATTCCATCATGCGGGCGTCCTTCCTCAGGTCGTCCTTGGGCTTGCACAGGAAGAGATACTCCTGCCCGTCGCTTCCGATCATCGTGATCTTCTTCGGCCGCTGCAGCGATCCCATGATCTCGATCTACCATCAACACATCAGACACATCAGATGGGAGATGTCACGTCCTTCTCCCTTTCATCAGATTCGTGCCTTGTCCTGCAGCTCGTGCACGTAGACCTGCGTCTCGGGGAAAGGGTTGAAGGTCGGGTCGATGCGGTCGCCCGATGGGAGGGTGGCCGTGAGCTGCGTCTGCAGTGGGACGATGAGCTGCAGGGGCAGCATCTCTGGCGCCTGCAGGTTGAGCTTGGACAAGGAATACGTGCTGACGTTCTTTGGCACGTTAGCATCCGAAATTTCCTGTGTGAAGCGCGCAGCGGATTGGTAAGTCGACAGGCAGGGCTAATTCCCATTCCTCGATTCAATACGTACGAGAAGATAGTTGCAGAATTTCTCGGCATAGTTAAGCTGTTCCTTGAGCTTGTTGCTCTCGCTTTTTGCCTTCTCGAATAGTGCAAAGGCACGTTTCTTGCGTATAGTCATCCGCGAATGGAACATCGCTGTTACATTGCGACAATATTAATAAGGAAAATAAACAATGTAAAGCGGGAGTGCTAGAGCATCTACCGATGATAGACCATACGGCCTGCTGCGGATACGTGACGAGGACCTGCCGAGCGATCTCCTCTAGGAGGGAGTAGACATCCATATGCCTGTGGCATATGCGGGAGATGATCTGCGGATAGCAAGTGTACCACTCGTACGCCGCCACCTTGTTGGCGATCTTAGACATCGACCGATTCACCGACTCCAAAGTCTTGATCGCCTGCATGTCGACACAAAATGATCCCCCCCAAAAGGAGAAAGACGTCAAAGGATGTCGACAACTTAAGTTGCGAGCCAATCGGAAAGCGTAATACGGTTTTGATCTTGTCGTCGGGTCGTTCCTTTGCGTTCTGGTAGCGCGAAACGTCGGCACCGAAGTCGAGCCATAGGGTGAGCATGCGAGGCATCGACTGGAAGATGTATCGGTGGCCGTAGACCAGCGAACCGCCGTAGTTGGTGATGACCAGCGGCACCATCGTCAGGAAGGTGTGGTCCAGCAACGCCTGCGCTGGCCGCCGTCAGCCCCAAATGGAGACAGTCACAGAGGGGAGGGAGAGGGAAAGAATGGTGAAATCCAGATGGCTTGGCTTGCCTTGTCGTTGTGCTGCCGCCTGCACTCGGTGACGAGAGTGTCCCAGTACTGCCCGAGGAAGAAGAAGGCCTTCTCCCACCTGGGCTGGATGGCCGTGACCATGTCGTACTGCTCCTTCACGTCTTGCTGGGGAGGGGAAGTCGACGATCAGCGCGAGAGCGTCTCTGAAACATCCACACCTTGCGGCGCTGCTACGTACGTAGGCACTCTGTCCGGTCTGCTGGGTCCAGCGAGCGGCGAGGAGGCACGCCTTGGCCAGTATGGGGTCGCTGGAAAGCGAACAGGGGGTACACGCCAGATACGAATAAGGGAATGTCATGTCACTGCCCGGTGATCGTATATCTTACCCCTGTTCCGCTGCAACCACTTGGCGGCTACGGGAGCTCTTCTTGGGAATCTCCGGGGCGTGCGCGGCGACCTCCTTCTGCAGCTGTACCAGGGCCTGATGATGCTCGCCCTGCGCCCATCGCAGCTTCGCGCTCTCCAAATGGAACTTGAGGCTCTGTTGATTGGTGCTTCGTACAATCACAGATTAATTTCTAACTGGCGGATGATGATCGAGGATGATGATGGATGACTACCTAGCTCGAAGAACGGCTGCAGAGGCCGTTTGGTACTGTGAGACCGTGCGGGCCACCTTGGCGATCTGCAGCCAGCAATCGGTGGCCTCCTCGGACATGCTGTGCAGGTCGAATATGGCCCTGCGGAGGTTGAGTATCGGCTCACGCGTCTTGAAGGACGGCTGCGTTCTCCGCAGGCGCGAGTCCCACGAGGCCAGGGTCTCCTTGCCCCCCTCACCCCGCGCGATGAGCCCGAAGCTCTGCTCAAGCTCTGCGCATGGTCGACGCGTGAGTGAGCAGAACGAGAGTAGCGCGAAGAAAAGGAAGGAAGGAAGGAAGGAAGGAAGGAAGGAAATGGACCATGAAGCATGTGAAGCTTGGTGATGTACGGGTAAGCGCGCTGGTAGGACTCTATGCTGGCCGCGGAAAGGACGCCCATGACCTCGGCGCGCGTCTTCTGCAGGAGGCGCTGGAACAGCGCGTCATCCTGCTTTTTCAGGGCGTACACGAGACCCCCGAGAGCCACCTCAAAGTCCAATGGCACCTCAGCTATATGATATGGAATTTCACCATGGAAGTCAGTCCAGCTGAAGTTGTCCAATATGTGGAAGAAGGCGCACCGTCCGAGTTGGAGACGAGTGAAGCCGACGAAGAGGAGCTGAGCAGGGCAGGACTTCCCCAGAGATGAGTATCGGTCAGGGAGCGAAGGTGAGGCGAAAGGAACTTCTGCAGGACATCCCATTTGCCGAGACGCCACGCGGCTTGTACGCCATAGGACATTAACACGTTCTCATAACGTTCCTTGGATTGCTCCTATTGGCTCGGCTTAGTATCAATGCAACAACAACAACAACAACAACAACAACAACAACAACAACAACAACAACAACAACAACAACAACAACAACAACAACAACAACAACAACAACAACAACAAAGACATTATTGAGGAAGGAAGGGGTGGGAGAGGACCTTGGCCGTGGTCAGTTGGGCGGTGACCAAGTTCAGCATGGTCTCTAGCTGGCCCAGGTTGAGGAGGCAGTTGAAGCGGCCGATCTGGTGCGAGAAGTTGTCCTCGGTGTGTATCTGCAGCGCCTGATCGTAGCACATGAAGGCGTCGCGCCACTTGCCCGAGTTTTCTAGGTCGAGGATGTAGTCACGCAGCGACGTGGAGGCGCGCAGGGTGGCAATCCCCTTGAGACCGTCCGGCTCGTCCAGCCCCATATATATCTTCTGCATCAGCGACGCATTGGCCGCAAGTGTTGCCCCACTGCCCCCCCCCAAAAATAAAACCAACCAACAACCAACCAATCGGGAAGGTCAGCCTCCTGCGTCCACTATAGAGTATCAATTTAGTCACTGGTAGAGGCGAATGTACGCTCGTCCGGAGTCGAGGCCGTGTATCTCCTTGCGGACATGCTGCTCGAAGTGCATCAGCGCCCGCATGTAAGCGCGGCAACGCAGGGAGGCCTGCGCGAGGGTGAACTGCGGGATCTGCGCCAGCAGCTGCTCGACTTGCTCCACGTCGCTCGGCTTGCTCTTGGTGCCCGAGGCGCGGGACGACCGCGAGCTGGTGGCGCGCGACCGCGGGTTGCGGGCAGAGGTGGGGGGCGGGGCCTGCTGGTCGTCGACCCAGCGGTTGAGGAGGCCCAGCAGGGAGAAGATGGTGGCGGTGTTCATCTGGCTGCGCTCGTCCAGGCTGCGCTCGTTCTTGGACGGGCTCTTCCCGCTGAGCGGGTCCTCCAGGACGGCCAGGAACTCGGCGCGGATGGCGTCTGCGTCGGCCTCGGAGCCGTAGCGCAGGACGCTGAGCACGAGGTGCGGCAGCAGGAAGTGGGCGGTGTTGAGGTCGTCCTTGACCACGCCGCGGCAGGTCTGGAAGAGGTCCGCCTGAGGGCCCTTCGCGCGCTGGATGAGCGCCGCGGCCCAGGTGGACACCCACGACTGGTAGTCCTTCGAGCCCGGGTAGATGGGCACGCGGGGCTGCGTGGTGGGCGCCTGCAGCATGTACTGGGACGACAGGAAGGGCGTCATGAGCTCGCGCACGTCCTCCGAGAACCGTCGCCAGAAACGCACGCCGCGCTTCACGTCACTGAGACGGCCGTCAGCATCGTCATCATCAGTATTAACACGACCTCAGTAACAGAGATAAAGAAATAGACAAGGTTGACTAGAAATTACCTGGGGAGGTTCTTTTGGCTCTTGCGTTTGCGTCCTTTGGCGGCCGCGGCCTGCTTCTCGGCATGCCTCTCGGCCAAAACGACCGGGGTATACTCCGTGCATCCACACAGCTTGAGAACCTCCTGTGTCCATGGGAGTGGGTTGCATTGCCACGAGAGAGCGTTCAGCTTCATATATTATGTAACACATTGTGACGAACTCAACGGCAAGAAAAACTTACCTGTATAGCAAAGGCGGCTCTGTCCTGACCGCGCGTGTCTCTGGCCGCTCGAAAGGCCGGCAGGAGGTAGTTCGATATGAGCTGGTAAGCCATGTTGTCCTCCTCACCTATTTCCAATGGCTTGCTGGAGTTATTGGTGCCGACCAGCCGCTATATGTGTGGAGGAATGTCAGGAAGGTCGACATAAAAATCCTATATATGGGTGTGGCGGGATTGGCATACATGGAGCTCCGAGGAGATGTCAAGCTCGAGCCGGCCTGGATCGATCGCGCCGAGCTCGCCCAGACAGTAGGCGACCTTGACGCGCAGCTCACGCGACTGAGTGCGAGCGCAAAGGAGAAGGCCCTTGAGCAGCTCGACCACAACCGGGCTCACGGTGTCGGCCATGATCAAGCCCGCCAGTTCCTCCCTAATCACGGAACGAGAGGCGAATGAGAACACGACCGGAATGAATGGCACGCGAAGCGGAGGGCCACCAGGTGCAAGTACCTGCTTTCTGAGAGCACTCTCTGCAGCTTGTCGACGGCCAGGAGCTGAACGTCGAGGCTCTCGTGGTTGATGCCCTCGCTGAGAAGCTGCGCCAGCTGGTCCTTCCAGTCCTTGGGCTGCTGGTCCTCGAGCTCCCTGCGCACGCGCGCCAAGGGCGGCAGGTCGGGCAGAAACAGGATCTTGTTGAAGTGCGGCTGAAGGGCGGCCTTGTTGTCGATGATGAGGTACTGGAATATGCGGACGACCTGCGTAGTGGCCGCGGAGACGTACGGAAGCAGGTCCACCACGATCTGCGACAGGATGGGGCCGAGCTGGCTGACGTCAAGGCGAGTCACGAAGTCGTACCACACCTCGCAAGCCGGAACGACCAGATGCGGGAATTTTAGGACGAGCCGAAGCGTGGCCATGACTTTCGGTCGAAAGTTGTTGAGGTGCGACCCGATCAGTCGAATCAGCACCGCAAGGCTGCGCAGCACGCGGCTCATCTCCTCGAGCTGCTCGGCGGGCTTACCGGTGCCCTGGCTTCGGCCCTTGTGCAGCAGCACGGAGAGGTAGTCCATGATGCCCAGAAAGAAGGGACGCAGGAAGTCTGACACGGTCGTCGCGGGATCAGCCGCCGCGTCAACCGCCATGCGGTGGTCGTGATCGTCCTTGTCGCCGTCCTGCAGCGGAAGCAGGCGCGACACGGTCAGGAAGGCCGACTCGACGCGCTGGCGCTTGTCGGGGTCGGCGAGGAGCAGGGTGAGCTGGTCGAGCAGCTTGTTCACGCACGACTTGAGCAGGATGGCCGGGTTGGACCACTGCGGCAGCAGCTTGGCGAAGAATTGGAAGCTGTCCTCCAGCTGCTTGGGTGTCCCCTCGACCAGCAGGCAGCAGAAGATGTGGTGCATGTTGGGCACCAGCAGCTGCGGCACGCCCACGTTGGGCAGACGGCGCACCAGCTCCTTGAAGAGGGCCAGCGACTGGTTCATGACGATGCGCGGTAGAATGTAGGGGAGGGCGTGATGGAGGAACTGGCTGGAATCCATGTCGAAGATGTGGCTGCTGATCTCTTCCAGCAGCTGGGTCGACGTGAGTAGGCTCTCGAGGATCGCCGGATACACGTCGTGCTTGTGCGTGCCGATGAGGCGCGCGAAGGGCGTCTGTTTGGCTGCGCTGATCCGCGCGATCTGCTCGTGTACGGTCGCGCGCAGGTCCTCGCTCGGATGAGTCAGCCTCTTCAGCAGGGCGACCATGACGGCCACCAGGAATCGCTCCTGCAAGACCGTGCCCAGAGATCCGAGCGCGATGACGGAGGTCTCCAGCAATCGATCGTCCGACCCACTCGAGTCGCTCAGCACGTCAGAGAGGTCGTCGATGAGCTTCTGAAGCGCCGTGGGGCACTCTGGGCTGGAATCGATCACAGAGGCCAGCCCCCTGTCATCTACAAAGTTGGGGAGGGATTCGGCGATGGCCAGGCGCACTTCGACAGACGGGTCGAAGACCAGCCGGACGCAGCTGGCGATGGCCGCCGCGTTCTCGACGAGCTCCTCCGTGGGCATGTGCGCTATGATCCTCCGCAGGCTGCGCGCGAATTCCACCCGCTGGCCCTCGTCGACGGACCGGTCCTGCATGAAGGTCAGGAAGGGCAGCCAGGGCGCGAGCGACGGACGCGGCTCGGCAACGTCCAGCCCCTTGTTGGCCTCCCCTTGTTCGTCCTCCATCTGACTGCCCAACTCCTGTTCGCCGTTCACCGCACCACCCATGCGCCGTCTCTTAAGAGCAGGCGCCTCAGTCTCGCCCTTGTCGCCGTAAGACGAGGAGAAGGAGGGCTGATCGCACACGCGGCAGCGCAGGTTGATCTGGTCCAGCAGTTCGAGGAAGGCGACCGCGGGCACGGCCTCGAGCTGCGCGTGGTGGCATGCGGGCAAGAGGGCGTCCTCCTGGTCGCCCTCGTCCAACCCACCCGCGGCTCGCGTGGTCCTGCTGCGCGGGGCTCCGCTCAGCGTGCGTCCACACATGCACGCGAGCAGCCCCAGCTGCTTGCCCAACATGGCCACGATATCGGGCGATGGGTCGGCCAGCAGTTGACTGCAATTTAGCAGAGCATACACATCATCTCTCGATTAGCTGTCACTCAACTTGCGATACGGGAGGAGGAGGAGAAGTGATAGAGGTTGGCGTACTTGAGCTCGTTCAGGAACTTGGTTAGGTTGGGTTTGGACAGGCGGCTGATGAAGAGAGGGAGCAGCAGTAGAGCGTGCCGACGGACGTCGACGTCTGGGTGATGAAGCGACGACAGGAATATCGTCTTCCGGGTCTTGACGGCAAAGGAGTTGGGCAGCCAGCACAGCAGACGGAGACACGAGGAGATGACCCGAATCGGATACTTGGCCACGTTGCACTGCTGCGGCGCGGCCTTCTCGTCCCCGCCAGTCCAAGGAAGCGAGGCCAGACACAGGAACGACTCCAGGAAGCCCGAGAAGAGCTCGTGGTTGCCTGGCATAGTGTAGATTGTCGACAATTTAATCCCTCTCCAATGACACGGAGGTCGGGGGGGGCGTAAAGGGCTTACTCAGCTCCTGCAGCAGATCGGCCACCAGGTCGTTGAGCACAACCGCGCATTGAAGCGCCTGCATCCGCCCTTCGCCCTGTCCACACACAGCAAGAAGGGTTGGAACAGGGGTAAGATACGCGTGCGGCGCATATGTCGGTCGGTCGGTCATTGCGCGTACCTCGCCCCGGCACAGCGGAAGCGCGCACCCGATCACCTTGTGCAGCTTCGACAGCAGCTGCTTGAACGCGATGGGGTCCTCGTCGGCCGCGCAACTGCACGCGCGGAGGATGAAGTAGAGCGAGTGCGCCCCTTCCACGAGCGAGCGCACCATGGCAGCCGGAGTTGTCTCCCCTGCCGGCAGCGGGAGCATCTCGGCCAGCACGAACAGCGGGTGCAGTGCAACAGCATAGGGCTTGCCAGCCGATTGGGCGGCCGGTCCCTGCTGCGAGGACGATGAGGGCGCGGCCTGCGGGAGTTCTGCGGCGAAGTCGAGCTGCCGTTTCCTGCTCGTACTGCCGACGGCCACGGCAGCGGCGACTGTGGTCGCAGCAGAGGTTGAAGAAGAGGAGGAAGAGGAGGAGGAGGAGGAGGAGGGAGTGAGCGCCTGTTGCTCGATCTCAGCTGCGCTTCGCTTGGCGAATATGCGAAAGCACTTGCACAGGTGCTCGCGAATCGAGCAGTCGTGGATGAAGGGTAAGAGATTGAAAACGGAACGGATGGCCGACGGACTCGCCTTCATGCAGAGGGCGAAGAGTCGACACAGCGTGATCTGTGAGGAGAAAACACAGGCGTCAGTGTTACCGCCTCACGAGCCCTTCTCTGGGCCATGCAAAGAAGGACAACCTTTAGTCTGATGTTGCTGGTATGCGATAGGCAGTGCGGAATGACCGATTCCATGAGCTGGGGCGCATACGGCCGTATCAGCTGACCTGCGAGCTGAGGTCGCGCGGCTTCTAGACACTTGGCCAATTGTGCGTCCAACTCGTCGGTCCTGGTCAGGTCCAATACAGACAAACCATCAGCGTATATATATATATATAAGAGTACCGCACATGCAAGTTGGGTAGCGTACCGTTGCACGGTAGTTACACTGGAATCGACCAATAGGAGGGCCAGCATGTATCGAAGCGACCGTTCACACGGCACAGGCGGAGGCAACTTCAATAGTAGCAGTTCGTATAGCTTGAGGTATTCCTATGGCCAGAATATCGCAGAGAGAGAGAGAGAGAGAGAGAGAGAGAGAGAGAGAGAGAGACTTGAGCCTTTCTAAGGATAACACGTTGTTGTTTCACGGATGTACCATAGTGAGATAGGCGGAGCTCTCCTGGATCAGCAGCATGATGGACCACAGAGTGCCGCCGTAGCTGATGAGGAACTGAGGCATGGCGTCGACCAGTCTTACAACGATCATCAAGAAGCAGCGCTGCATGAGTGCACACTCGCTGGGATCGGTGATGCCGACCAAAAAATCGCCTTGGCCTGTTTCCGTAGATACGGTGAAGAGTACCGATGTTAGTATCGGTGGAAAAGGTGAACTTGGGGAAGGTCGACCATCGTCTGTGGTGGAAGTGATTCCTGTCTCGGGGTATGCGGCGAGGAAGTTTGGGAACGCTTTTATGAACGCGGGATCGCCCTTGATTTGTCTTCCCCTCGCGTAGAGCTTCCACAGGTCGCTCAAGTCTGTACCGCATGGGTTGGCCTAATCTTGCAAGTCCTTTAAGGAAAGAAGCGGTGCGCACCTTGGATGAGCAGAAGCATGTCCTGAAAGAAGGTGGCGAAGCCCTGGTAGTCTCGATGGCAGAAGAGCTCGAGGATGTTGGCGGTGACCTGCATGAGGTCCTCGTGGAGAGTTTCAAGCTTGGAGTGCGTAAAGAGCAGCGACAGCTTAAGGACGATCAGCGCTTCCATGCACGACCCTCCCTCTGAGAAGATGTTGGGCACATCCTGGCACAGCTGCATCAGCAGTACCATGACGTCCCGCACGTTGCGAACTGACTCTGCAGGGCGAAAGCCAACGTGGTGAAAAGGAACCACTTTTTAAGAAGGGATGGATCGTGGTGAGGCACCTTTGGCTTTAGAAGTGATGAGGTCGAGCATCTTGGTCACTAATCGCTGAAGTCGACGGAGGTAGGAACTGCTAAATCGTAGATCGGTTTCCGTCGTCAAGCTCTCTACGAGAAGATGCAAAACTTTAGAGAATGTGACCTCCTCCCCACTACATGCCTCGAACTCTAGACGGTCACCCTCCGTGTGAGGGGCTAGCTCCATCTTTTGGTGCATTCTTTCCTGGAGTAATTTCAATAATCACTCATACAAATGATATGCAATTTTTTTTACTACATGTGTCGGTAATGTAAGGTGGTTTCATGGTGTAGTGGTATCACGTCTGCCTCACACGCAGTAGGTCCTGGGTTCGAACCCCAGTGGAACCATTGTCATTTTTATTGTTGGAAATCTTAGGGGGCTGGTTCCCAAACCACAATATGCCCGGCAAGTGAAGACGCTACTACGCGCGTTGCAGAACATTGCAGTGATTGGACTCCTCTGTTGTTTTTGTTTTTTTTTTTGTTTTTTGTTTTTTTTT
>CDFF01071261.1:44817-63874 GCA_000826265.1 Acanthamoeba culbertsoni
GAATGAATGAATGAATCAGATTTTTCTGATAAAGGGGAAGCGGGAAGAGGAACGCACTTGGGAAGTAGAAGAGAGTCCACGACCACCATTCGTTGCCGATAATAAAGCAATAGGGAATTGCCGGCAGAGCACCGTAGGTCTTCGACGACAATGGAAACATGTTGCACGTTAACACTAAAAACCTACCATGTTGAGGTGGAACCGTCGGACACATACCGTGGCTCCGAGGCAGATGATGACTGAGACAAGGGGAAGACCCCACGCCAGAAAATGATACAGAATGTGGAAGCGACGGATGGCCTGAACGGATCTCCTGAGGTAGATCATCTGTGGTGTGGCAACATCCAACATTTGAGAACGATTCACATACTTTGCCCACCGGTGTGCAGAGACAATAGGAGGACAAAAGGGTACCTCGAACACATTCACACACAGCGCAAGCCACCAGAAATTCGCAGCCAGACCAAAATAGAGAATAAACATCGCTGTGGCCGAAATGAAACTTAATTTTACTTTAAATGTGTCGTGGACAACACTGGTTGGTTGGGAGGATTGCATGTGCGTACCTTGTATGATGCACGGTACACCACCGCCATCGTGTTCGGCGGCGTTGTCAAAGGTAACCTCTACGGGGGGAGAACCCTATATCGGGAGTGAAGGAGTGAAAAAGGCGTAAAGAACGAAAGCGAAGAGGGGAAGAACTTACGTGGGTGCAAACCATGCGTGTGGGTCCGCCACTCACTAGGGGGAAAAAGAACACCGTGCAGCTCACAACAAACGAGCACAAGTCCTGTAAACATCGGCTAAGTCTCCTTTCTTTCGTCTCGAGAAGGAGGAGGGGGAGTAGGTACGATGTAGATGAAGAGCGAGCCGGGATAGCGGCGCTTGGCAGGCATCAGAGATAAGCTCAGCAGCTGTGTTTTCGAGAGAACAAAATGTCACTTCCTTGTTTGGCCTTTTCTGGGCCACGCGGGGGCATGGAAGATACCACGAAAGATGACAAGATGGCCGAGGATCCCGCGAAGACCATCATGACGGTGATGCCGCCGGTCCATTCGGCGTCGGACCACATGGGGTTGGGGCAAGGCATCACGCACATCTGCTGACCGTCATATCCCGACTCGGCGAAGGAGTCCTCCTCGTCATAGTTGTACTTGAGCGGGTAGGGGCAGTCCACTTCTGCATACGGCACGACTGCCAAGCAACACGACAACAAGTGTGAATTAAAGGACTATAGGCAACGTGCAACGCACACAAGAGAGATCCTTGAGGGGATATATCCGTACACAGGTCCTGGGGCATGGGCAGGCATTGGGTGCCGTCAGGAGGAAAGGCGGGCAGTGGTGTTCCTGTGCTGTTGTCTATCAAGTCGCAGTTTGGCAGTTGGTCCTGCAAAGTCGTGGAGTTGACATGTTGCTTGGTGAGACACCGAGAGAAAAGGGGGAGTAGAGGAAGGTGAAACCCGGGTGTTCTGTGACTCGAAGAAGGCACTGCACCCAAGGACTACGGCCTCGCATACGGACCTACACGGTGGGAGGACTACAAAGAAAAGGGAAAAGTTCCGAGGGACATTGAATACAACAGAAGAGCAGGCGACACTGGTGCCAAGGCCTACCCGTGAAGTTGAGGCCCTGAGTGAAGCTGCATTGCAGGAAGCTGCCCATGCAAGTGAGGGCAAGGAGCGGGTTACGGCATTCAGGCGGGAAAAAGGCGTTCATCAGCACCGTCTGCACGAGGTGGGCAGGTGAGAGAGGTGCTCCAATAGGAACAATAGGAAAGAGAATTCAACCTTCTCTCCGGTAGCTTGGTCGGTTTCGTCGTAAGAAGCTCCTCTGCAAGTTTTTGTGGTGAGAACAGATTCCAAAAGCAGGCTCAAAAGTGTTTGAGAATGATACCTCAGTAAGACATAGGCAGAATTGGGAAACGAGACGGTGGGAATCACATAGTCGCACTTGCCCGCAGTTGCAGGGGAGCCGCGAAAGGGAACACAAGCTGCTGCTATGGCTCGGGGAATGGCTGAACTTCCTCCTCCCTCCGCCTCTGCTTCACAAAGAGCGAGAAAGAGGAGTAGAAGAAAGAAGCGAAATCCATCCAACTTCATCCTCTCTCCCTTTGGCCGAGTTCACTTTCTTTAATTCTTTAAGAGTATCCTATTAACGTTCTTAATTAGCGCCAGGCTCTCCCCATTAGTGCACTAAAATTAACCAGACCGCATGTGCCGGAGTCTGTCAAATTTCCTGGCACTATTGGCCTAGCCTGCTTAATAAGAGGGCAGTGATTTAATATAAAAACTTAACAGAAAGGAAAGGTGGCTAAATTTTCCCTTATTTTCCCTACCTTTTCTGGGCCCGAACAGCCCAAAAAGCCAGACGCAAGACATGAACGCTGGAGGAAGCAGTTCGGTTAAGGTGCTTGGTGTTATTGGGCGCGTTGGAGCAATTTACGGGATAGTACACACCTTCTGCCACAGCGTCCTGAATCCTGCTCTTGTACGTTTTCGTGGAGGCCAACCAGCCGGCATGTATTAAATTTCCGGGGGGGGGCTATGGCCTAGACATCAGGGCCCTCAATGTATCCCACTTTTAATGCTGCTTCGGACTCAGTTTGGGTCTACAAACGCATCGACACAACCAAGGACCTGCATGTGGGAGACATCGTCCATGGTTGGTTAACTATGCATTGTCCTCACTTGTCCCACGCTTATGCCTGCTTTCAGCGCGCAGTCCTACGAATTGTGTGCTCGATGGTGCTCAACCCGGCATATTAAAGCGAATCAAAGGCATGCCGGGAGATATCGTCAAGGTCTCTTATCGTCGTTCCTCCTCTTATGTCCTCCCGAGAGAGGAAGCAACCGAGGAAGTCGATGAGGTTATTTCATTTTTCCCTTCATTTTGATGGCTTCACATACTTGACCGCCCAATCGCCCTCTAGGTTACGATACGAGTGCCACCGGGACACGTATGGGTAGAAGGGGACAACGCCAACCAATCTACAGGCACACACATAGACACGTCTAGTCTGTTTCACAACCCTGGACTTATCTTCTTCAGGCCTACAGACTCACGGACATGGGGGCCTCTGCCGTTGGCATTGATTGAAGGCAAAGTCGTCGCTCGAGTATGCGCCTTCTATCTATTTATTTGAGAATTAACTCTCTAAATCAATGCAGTTGAATCCTTTCAATAGGAACAGTTTAGATCTTCCTCCTCATGTTAAAGCCCGATGGGAGAGGCAGGCCAAGGAAATAGCAGAAAGTCAGACTATCGGTAAGAAAGCAGGGGAGGACGCACTGCGGGCGATAGACCGCCTAATTCAAGAAGCTGACTCCAGATCGACACTTGTACAAGGTTTTTTCCTCATCTAGCCGATTCATGTTAGCGCAACTAAGGGGATATCCCTTCAACAGACCACCAGAAAGACGGCGAAGAGGCGGCTCAACAATAGGACAACTGCATTCCCCATGAGATCGGAGTTCCTTCATGTGAATGAACGCACGTCTCAACAGGCACTGTTGTGGCACATGGACGGTTAATGAGGTTATGGCTTGTACTCAGCTCTGCATAATGGCTGCATTGCCTCCAATTCGTGACCCTAAAGCCAGAAGCCTTGCCTCGCCTGGCCACTGGCAGAGCACTACCTCATAGAGGCATTCAGTGTATCAAAGTGAGAATGGGTGTGTTTGTAGAGCAACGCCTGCGCTGGCTGTAAGGCCCATCAATCACAAGGTGATTTGGTTAGAGGGAAATACACCGCAAATGGACTTGCCTAGTGGATAAAGAGGAAAAGAAAAAGGTGCCGAGGCTCGACAAGGATTGCCACGTCAACAAGGCAACGCCACTCCAGGACTATGGGATGATGTTGTATTAACGTCCGTTATAATCCCGGCCGGAGAGAACAGAGCTCTGCGGTTTACGCGAAGTGCACTCCACTCTTCCGTTAACCAAGCCACACTTCCGCAGTTGCCAATCTAAGACCATGTGGTACCTCGACACCGACCAAGAGATTGATGTGCTCAGCGAGCGTGAGGAGACCTTCGACATACCGGCGCCTTTCTTCTCCGCACAGCCCAATCTCGATTCTTTGCCAGCTAAATTGGCTTCGGGCAAGGACAAAGGGGTGTGCCTCTTCGGGACCGTTCCCCCACGCAGCAATCTGACCATGGACAAAGTGCAACAGTATGCCAAAAAGATTGCTACAACAATCAAGAATCTCAATCCTGATGGCGTCATTGTATACGAGATACAAGAGGAAGAGGGACGCGACGGCAATGAGCGACCTTTTGCCTTCTCGACCACGCATCCTCCCCGCTTGTTTGCTAAGTTGCTCAACGAACTTGCCGAGGTGGAGAGCGTTGTCTACCGAACCGTGGCCTATCACCCGAAGGAGGGCTTCACAGATTGGCTCAACGGAACGTGGGATGAGTTCAACTCCAAGGCCCTTGTCCTCGTAGGTGGCAGGTTCGTAGCTACAACATCGAAGAAACAAAAAAAAAATCAAAAAATCCAAACAAAAGCACAAAAAAAAACAAAAAAAAACAGTTAAAAGTAACTCTTATCCCTTATTTAGCACCTCCAATGCGCGTTATCCGGGCTACACTGTTACGGAGGCGGCTGAGGTTGTGCGGGACCACCACTATAATTTCGTGACCGGAGGAATTGTGCTTCCTGAGCGCCACAGGTTGTCCTTTTTGTATCAACTTTTGATGTTATCTCAGTGCTTGCTAACTTTCTCTAATTTGCACCAAATAGAGACAAACAGGATGAACACCAGCGTCTCTTCCAAAAGACTGAGGCCGGAATATCTTTCTTTAGTACGTCTTCTTTTTGTTTTGTTATTCGTCTGTTGTCCCAATAATTTATTTTTATTTTTAAAAAATGCAGCATCCCAAGTGGTGTACAACGTAGACGTAGCTATTTGGTTGTTGAGGGACTACGACGAGCTCTGTAAGTCGAAAGGAGTGAAGCCAGCACGCCTAATCTTCACGTTTGCGCCATTCGGCAGAGCGGACACTTGCACGTTCCTCAAGTGGCTCGGTGTTGAGATTCCATTGGGTACCGGTACGGCGGTTCCGCTTATTTGATATGCTCGCACAAGGACGGAGGTGACACATTTTTGCTTTTTCTTCTTTTATCTATTTAATTCACTATGCAGAAAGGAGAGTTCTTTCCAGGAGCTCGCGAGAGGCAGCCGTCAATGAATCGATTGACATATGTAGAGAGAATTTAAAGAGAATTCTCTACGCCATTGACTTCTATGACATCAGTGTACCCGTTGGCATTACTGTGGAAACCGGTACACTTACGCCACGCTTAAATAGCTGCTATAATTACTGTTGTTGTTTTTTGATGACCAGATTTGTGCTGACTTACATCAATTATACAGTCAGTAAATATGCTGATGAGTTTAATGGATCATTGCGGCTGTTCAAGGCTTTGCAGCAGGAGATGGGCGCCTTTTTTTCCTACCAGAAATAAAAGAAAGAACTAAAAGAAAGGAAATATCACAACCCTAGTAGTGTACAAGCTCCTGTGCAAGCATGGATGCACCAGAAGCAGTTTCCTTTTCTTCATTGCCTGCCGAAATTGTCCAGCACATCTTTTCATACATCGCAGCTTCTTTTATATCTCGGACTTGCTCGCTAGTTAGCAAATCCTGGTTGGAAATCACGACCGAGTCCTCCCTATGGCGGTTGCTCGCGACGCGTGACTTCTTTCTCCTGGTGAATCCCGAGTCCAGCCTTGCTTCCACCTCCCGACAGTTGGACTGGTATGGCCTTGCCTTCACTGCCATCTGAGATTATTCGTTTTTGCGTTGATGCACTTTACAGGAAATGCGAGTATCGCCGACTATTGGAGCGCTGTGGTGTTATGCGTCTTGTGCAGCTAGCAACCGATAACGTCGATCCCACACTTGTCCGTTTGACTCCAGTCAACGCACCACCTCTTCTTCCCTCGGAGGAGAGCCAGCAGGAACCTGTCCTCCACGGTGCCAGGAGGAAGAGGCTGAGAACACAGTCGGCAGATAACGTCGAGAACAATGAAGACGCAAGTACACCCCCCGAGTCGTTGCTGCTGCACGCCGACTATCTGGGCAGTCGCATTGGCGAAGGAGGCGAGGGGGACAACGTTGGGGTACAGAATTGCAATTGCACCCAAGCAAAGACATATTCCAGTTTATATAGAAATTTATGTAATATATATATATATACCTATGTGTGAACTTATATAGTTGACACGGTCATGCCTCAGGCTGTGCAGGCGACGGAGCCGCTCATGCCGTATCCCATAGGCAACGGGCTCGTGGGTTACTTCGAGGTGAGGATAGACAGCATTGGCACTTCTGGGTACGCGCGTACATGAAGAGTTCGTTTATACATATCGTGTTTAGTTTAATCATCCAATGAAATACATTCTTATTATATTTATATTTTTACTTGTTACCTAGCAATATAGGCGTGGGTCTTTGCAAAAAGGACTATCCAAAGCGACGCGCTCAGCCAGGGTGGCGACAGTCTTCCTATGGATGGCATGGAGATGATGGTCGACTGGTACCACTCACAGCCTCCATTTCATCGTACATTTATTTGTAGCTCCTTTTTTTTTTTAAGATTTGATATATATAGATATATAATAAATATCATCACACTTTTTTTTTCCTAGTATACTCCTGCCATACCGATCGGAAAGGCTTGGGCGGGATGCCCGATATGGGGTCCTGGAGATATCGTCGGGTGTGGCTTTGACTACCACACAAACGAGATATTCTTCACCTTGAACGGGCGATATTTAGGTATATATATATAAAGACAGATTTATATATTAAAATGCATATTTATTATATCCGAAAAAAAAACAGCGCTTTTTTTTTTTTAATGGTTGTTTTCCCACAGGTGTTGCGTTCAAGGAGGTGCAGTCTGCGGGATTGTTGTATCCCACGGTGGGGATGAACTGCAAAGGCGCAGCAGTGACGTTGAATATGGGCGGCTATCTCACGGGACATCCTTTTCTCTATGACTTGGCCTCCTATCCTCATGTGGGCCCAGGATTCATTGGATGCTTCACACGTATTACAATATCCCTCCACCTCTTCCTATTGTGGTTGTGTGTGTGTGTGTGTGTGTGTGTGTGTGAATCTGAAGCCGCGCGGTTTATATACTGGCAACAATAGCGCTTGTGAGCGACGAAGTTGACGAAGAGAACGAGGAGAGCGAAGAGGCGGAGCTTCACCGCGAAATCAAGGCAATGGAAATCATGCTTTCCGTTCTTGCCAACAGGTTTTTGCAATGCTGCTTTCTTACAAGGTAACAAAAAAACCAATCACCTAATAATTTTATTGCAGGAGTGAAATGTCCGTAGATGAGCTCCAAAGTGACATGGAGAGCATTGCTTACATGATGGGATTCAAAAAGGCCCTTCAAAAAAGCAAGCTGACCCTCGAAGAAAAGTGTGACTACCTGCAGCACAAATGCAAGGAGGCTTTGGTAGCCATGAAGTTTCAGCTGTTCATGCTGCTGCGCTTCCAGCAGCAGCAACAAGGAGGTCAGATAGACAATAACCAATTACTGCGTGAGGTGGTACGTACGAGTTTACTAGGAGCTGTTAGCAACTCTGTATTATCCGGCACACTGATCAAACTAATATGTATGCAGGATTTGGATCTTGAGGAGATGGCAGAAGAAGAGTTGTCCGACATCGAGGAGGAAGATGAGCCTGGAAGCGAGTGAGCTGTGCTGCTTGGTATTCATTGCTGATAGGAAAGGTCAAAAGGCAAAGGGGCAATTTGAATTCGTATGTCTCGTTATATATCGAATTTATACTTGTGAATCCAATAAGCACAAATCACTCAAACTGTGTTTGTGCTGTCGGTCAACAAAAGACCACTGGTTTGCCCTTTTTTTTGAAAAAAAAATAATAAAATAAATAAATAAATAAATAAATACAAATGAGGCAGTGTTTGGCGGAATTATTAAGGAGGATTCCAGTGTTAGATGACCCTACAATACAATGTCATCTGGGTGACCCCTAGGTCTCACCAGAGATTTTTTTCCTTCTTCAACTTATCCTTGCGCCACTGCGCCAGATTGGCGAACTTTTGTCTGTCCATTCCGAACACACTCTTGAACTCCTCATCAGAAATGTAGTCCTTTTGGCAAGATGTAAAATGTTAGAGGTTTTCGTTGTGTGCTTCCAATAATGTCACTCTCACTCCTACCTCCAGCTTTCGTGGGTCTACATGTGCTGGACGACATCTGGACAATTGGGCATAAGGATAGTATTTCGTGCTGCTTCCTGAATAGAGCTCACTTGTTCTAGAGGGATCTTCCATTACAACTTGGTCAACTGTCGTGGATGATCTGGAATCTTCTGTTCTCTTCTGTTTTTCTATCTGCTTGATTTTCTCTTCCCGGGATCTTCTCCTTGCTTCTTCAATCCTTTTCAACTCTTCCTCGCTCTTGTGCTGGTTTGGTTCTTGAGATGGAGAGTAGTTGGCCCTGGAATGGATGGGTGCTGGTCTGGACAGCTTCACTTCTCCTCGAATTGCATCTTCTTCTCTTTCTAACTCCTGGATGCGCTCCAACACTTCCACCTCTCTCTCTAGAAGGTAGATCTCCTTTTCCAGAGCCTCTATCTCTTCTTCGTCCTTGGCAATTTGACTCTCTAGTTCTCTCAACTTCACTCTTGAAACTTCTCGCTCCACTTCACAGTTGGACATGGGAGTGACAAGAAAGAGGTCAAAACCTTGACCCTTAGTGGGATGCATTCCTTTTTGAGGCAATGAAAATGAGAACAATGAGGGCGGATACAAGTCCCACACGGAAGCAGTAGCCCTGGCGGCAGTAGCATCGTTCTGGATCCGAGCTTCACGACAGCTTCAAGCATGAGCTGTTTGGGAACGTCACTTACATTAACGAGCACCCCTTCCCCGGCATCCACCCTACTTTCCTCTCCCAATAAAGATCAATTTTTCCGCAGGCGAAAGCTCTTCATGAACTTCCAGTGCTTTTTGTTTCTACCAGAGCCTCAATCTACAACATACTGTATCCTTTTCCTTTTCATACTCTCTATCCTCGCAAGCACACGGTCCACTGCCGCAGCACTCGATATATATCCTCTTTGCGGAACGGCTTCTGTAGAAAGTCATCCATTCCGCATTCCAAACACTGTCGCTGTACGTCGCTCGTCGCGGAAGCCGTGAGCGCGATGATAGGCAGACGTGAGTTCGTATGCTTCAAGGCCGACTTCGCCCTCACATAGTTGGGAGGAGTCGCGATATCATTAACTTGAGATGGCGGTTGTGAAAGGAGAGACAGCGCGCTGGACGCCTCGAGTGCGCGTATCTCTCGAGTAGCCTGGAAGCCGTCCATTCTCGGCATCTGGCAGTCCATTAACACAACATCAAACGCTTCCCGCTGTATCATGTCAAGACACTCGAGACCATCTTTGGCACACTGATCAACAACAACAACAACAACAACAACAACAACAACAACAACAACAACAACAACAACAACAGAATTAAGGTCAAATGATCGTTGCCACATTGATTTTGAGATGAGGCTATCCAAACACACACCTTCAGTTCAATGCCCATTTGGCTGAGCAACCTCACTCCGACCATCTGACTCACTGGATTGTCTTCCACGAGAAGGACTCGGATACCCTTGAGCTCGAGGTCGGACGCCTTCTCCTCGGCTTGGTTCAGGACACCCTCAAAGTCGCGGATGCCGGCCGAGTGCGGAAGTATGAAGTTGCATGTGAAGACGGTTCCTTTGCCGTGCACGCTCGAATAGGAGATGTTTCCGCCCATCGCCTCACATATTCCTTTGCAAATGGCCAGCCCTGAATCGAAAATAAAAATGCATCCATATTAATATTACTAAAATAAAATTACCCTTGAAAAAGGGGTGGGTCTACCCAAGCCACTGCCGCCGAACTTGCGGCGAATGTCTGGACTGCTCTGAGAGTAGACCTTGAAGAGGTTGGCGCGATGGTTTTCTTCGATCCCGATGCCCGTATCGCGCACCTCGACCACCACCCGGTCTATATCGTCCTCATGGTTGAGGACGGTAAGGCCCACGTTGCCGCACTCGGGGGTGAACTTGATGGCGTTGGAGAGCAGGTTGTAGAGCACTTGGCGGAACCTTCGTGCGGAAGGGGTTGGAAGGACGGGATGAGCGCGAGATTTAAGAGGGGGAAGAGGCGGCGGAGGGGAAGGAACCTTAGGGGGTCGCCTTCATGCAGGTCATGGTGAACGTGTAACGTCTTGTCAAGTCGTATGTCCTTCTGCTGGGCGAGAACGGAGAGCAGATTGGTGACCTTGCTCGTCTCCTTGCTCAGCGAGAATGGGATGCGCTCCAGCACCAACTGGCCTGCTTCCAGGCCCTCGTAGTCCAATATGTCATTAACGAGCGAGAGCAAGTGGTCTGACGAATCTGAGTGATGTAGAGCAGGCTGTGAAGATGCGGTTCATCATGTTAAGCAACGCTGTTTGAGTACCTGATATGATTTGTGCGGCTTCTTTGCCTCTCTCGTCCAGCTGCCCAGACTCGAGCAGGTCTTTAGCCTTGAGAAAATCAGATGAATATTCGAGTTAGGAAAACAGGTGCCTAGCAATGGTGTCTTCGAAACCTCACCATGGTGACGATCCCGTGCATCGGCGTTCGCAACTCTGCAAGAAGAAGAATGGAGAATGTTGGTGGTTGAGAGAAAGCAGAGAGGTCAAGGGTAGGGATCCAGACCATGAGTCATGTTAGCCAAGAACTGCGCCTTGTCTACGGTGGCCTTGTGGAGACGTAGATTGATTTCGTGCAAGCTGGATAGAGCAGCACCTCTGGCTTGCTCGTATGCAAAGCTCACGCTGACTACGCAAATCAAGAAGCTGAAGGTGTTGAGGCTTCGGCCAGCGAGCGAGACGTGAAAGGGGCAGGAGGAGGAGAGGAAGGGTTGGTCGGAGGAGAGGAAGTGGGTGACATAGATTATCAGCGCTTGCGGGAAGATCACCAGCGTCGCAATAACACCTGCTTGCTCGCCGACAACGAACAAGAGGTAAAGTGGTATGATGACAAGCCAGTGTACGACGTCAGAGTTCGGCACAGTGTAGCTGACTCCCAAGAAGAAGATGGTTATGTCCAGCTGGACGGCGAAGAGGATGGCGCTTCGTCGGAGGTTTCGAGACTTGAGAAAGTAGGCATAGAGGGCGAATGAACAAGTGGTGTTGAACGTGGAGACCATACCGATGGGGGTATGAAGACTCTCAGCGCAGAGAAGCAATAGGGCTACGTAGAGGCAACATACTGTGCCCACTGTGGCGAGCACGCGCCTGAGAAGGGCGCCTCGCCTCTCTTCCTCGTCCGCATACCAAGGGATAGGAGAGGAGTACGGCATGATTAGTTATCTTGTTGCTCTTCAAGTGGTGTGCCTGCGAGGAACAGAGCGCTGAAGGTGAGGAGAGAACGTTGAAGCAGGCCACGAAAGGCCAAGACCCGGGAGCAGTACCGACACAACTTGCAAACAGCTAGTGCATTACTTACATAACGGTCCCGCGTTGTGCCTGGCCAGGTCCTGGGGCCTGTCTTGGGCTTATGTCACTGCCGGCCTTTGGTGGTAGGGCACGGAATCTACCTCAACGCGACCAATACCCAACTTCCTTCCACGGTACCAAGATATCTGCCAATCCCCTGCCTGGGCAAGTTTGTGTGCAACAACTCTCATAAGGACACCTGGCCATTGGTGTTGTACTTTCGGGTTAGTTTCTTCTAAAAAGGGCTTGCGAATCCGGCGCAACTCGAAGTTAAGGCTGTGGAAATCGGAACGCCTGCCGGCAGGAGTTATTGTGGAGTGATCTTTTCTCCTGGCACCCACTACCAGGTAGGTATGCGTTTCTTTCTTTCTTTCTTGTACACTTGCACGTGGTAGATGGCCAATGACAGTGTGTTGGTGAAGAGCCAGAGAGGTCCCCTTAAGTAGAAAACCTCCGCTGGCTCACCACAAACCACCTCCCCTCTCGGGGACGTAGCTCAGGCGCACAAGGCACCCCTTTTTTCTTGGCAAAAGGGAACGGGACTCAGCGCACGGGTTAGGGCTGCGTCCAGATAGAATGCCATAAAATTGTTCAAAGTTGGTGCCGGCGGCCATGGCTATCTATAATCTCCGGTCCACTGTTTTTATTGTGGGATTTTATTGCGTTTTTCTCTTCCGGCCGAGAACCTTGCGGCCGTAAGACTTGCTGTAAATAAACATCATGTACAAAAGGAGAGACAGAGCAAGCGAGTTGCTGAGAGGAGGGAAACAATAAATAAGACAACTCGCTTGCTTGGAGGGAGCCTTGGAGGGAAGGTCGGACGAGCCTCGTCAGACGAGACCCGCGCAGTCTGTGGCCATAAACTTGCTTATGTTCTCATCGCGCAGCGAAGCGAGTACGTCGTCTGGACAATGCCACAGGCGCCACTTTCTCTCGCGCAAGCTTTCATAGCACGCAAAGAACGGATGACACACCGCATCCTCCGCAGTTATTCTGCGTCGCTTGGTCAGCGAGTCGTGTCGTCGTTTGACACTGTACATCTTTAGCTAACGTACCGTTGCACAGGGTCGAAAGTCAGCATCTTGCGGAGCAAGTCGTAGGCATGCTCCTTGGTCTCCTCGTCCATTACATTAACCGCGCCTCCGTTGGCTATATCTTCTTCAGTCCGCTGGCGCTCTTCCCCTTCCTTTGCTTTCTCTTTTCCTTTGTTCTTTCTACCCTTCCTATTCGGTACCGCCGAGTGTTCCTCCGGGAAGAACAAACCCCGCAGCGATCTGTTTCCTTCGTAATGAATATACTCATCGATTCACTATAAAATGTAAATGAGGAGTGCCTGGTGGGTTCAGCTTCGATGGCAGGATGGGTGTTAAGCAGAGTGAAGCGTAAGGGCATATCACCGAGCGTTCTCACGCTGTCTGAGAACGACAGAATGCTTTTTAGGATCTTGTCCTGGTGATCCGACCCCGTTCCCACGAACAGTGGTCGCCTGCAATCCCCACGACATAAATCGTGATTGAGCATAATAAATTCCAACCTTACCAATAAGCCGCATGTATTGATTTATGTATTAATAACTAATGAATAATTTTGGGTGGTAAAGCACAGTACTTGAAGAGCAGTTGAGCAAAGATGCACCCACAGCTCCAAACGTCGGCAGCCTTCCAGTCGTCCTCCGACAAGGATTTCTGCAAATGCGGAGCCGTCAGGATGACCTCTGGCGCGCGATATCCCAAATAGGACGACGCAGGCAAAATGTCTGCAGAAACAAAAAAAAACGTGGGAAGAAGAATTTCGGAGAAAAAATGAGCTGAACCATGCATGGCAGAGAATAGAGAAGGGGGGAAGAATTCAAGGCCTGATGTTAGTATCATTCATACCAAAGGGTTTGTTCAACAGATTTCGCGCTTTGCCCAGCGATGTAAGCCATATACGACCGTTGCCCGCGTGGCTGATCATGATCGAGGTCGGCTGAATGTCACTGTCGACAAAAAAGTAAGGCGCCGGGCTGGTAACGATTGAGTGATCTTGTAGTACCGATGCACAATGTTGGCGGAATGGAGATAACTCACTGTGAGCAACAATTGGTTCATCAAATGGCGCAACTGCCCCAGGAAAAGCGTGATTGGTTATTGTTACGAGGTCATTCCCGAGTGGACACAACAGAAAAGGACGGCGGGTCATGCAGACAGTTTACCTGCGCAGCGTTGAAGGGAGTGTTGATGGCGTTGATGGCGTGGTCCAGGTCATACTCCACAAAGGGAAGCACCATATAGTAGTCGTTCTTTGTCACGTCCTTCGTCACCGCTGCATGGATTTTCCCACGAAATAAATGTATACCACGCCAAAAAAATAAGGGAAAAGGACGGAAAATAAAAAAGAAAGATGTACCTTTGAGGCTGAGGATGTTGGGATGGTTGAGGAAGCGGTGCAGCATCGGCTCTCTGAAGATGGAGATGGAGCTGCCGACCGGAGCGGGCAGCTTCTTGAGGGCCACCACATCTCCGCCCTTCGTCTTCTCCACCGCGCGCCACACGGGGCAGTTTCTATGCGACCCACGCCGGCAGTCGATTTTATAGTCTAGGTTAAGGTAAGATTGACCACAATAAATTAGATGTTACTGGTAATTATGACTCGCGCGACCAAAGGCATGAATCCGATACCGGAAAACTTGGTCACCAGCTTGCCGGTCGGTGTAGACGATCCCCAAAACCACGACGTTATGCTCCAGCCCGTTGGCATCTGCAGATGAAAATGTTCATCATTGAATTCATTGCTGTTCCTCCAATATAAGACGCAAACAGAAATCATCATTGTGCCGTACCGAGATGGGCATGGATGGAATGTAGTTCCAAACGGACCATATCTGCTCTTGCGTCTTTCTTCTCTCTGCACCCACCATTGTTTGACAGAAAGGGAAGGGGGAAAGAGAAGTAGAGGTAAATAGAAGAGGAGGGAAGGAGAAGGGAAGGGAGGAGGAGGAGGAGGGAAGGAGGACACCGACCTTCCTCGATGTCGACGAATTTTCGCTGGAGTTCTTCCATCTGCCGCTTGCCGCGGTTTAGCTCGCGCTCGAGATCGGCCCGCCGGCGGTCCACCGCTTCGAGGCGGCGGCGCTCCTCCTCCTGGCGCATGCGGGCGTCGGCCTCGCGCTGCGCGACAAGCTTCTGTGCCTCCTCGCTGCGTCGGCGGGAGTCCTCCTCGTACCGGCGGCGCTCCTCCTGGTCGAGCTGCCGGGCGCGCTCGCTCTCGAGCTGGAGCTGTTGGTGCATGCGCTTCATCTCCTCGATCTCGAGCTGGTGCTTCGTCTCGAGCTCCTTGAGGCGGGCGAACTCGGCCTCCATGCGGCGGTTCTCGGCCTCGATGCGCTGCTTCTCGGCCTCGAGACGGGCCTTCTCCTCCTCGACGAGCCGGCGCTGCTCCTCCTCACGACGTGCCTTCTCGCTGAGCTCCTCGCGATGCCGACGCTCCTCTTCGGTCCGAAGGCGTTCCTCTTCGGCCTGTTTCTCGCGGGTCTCCTGGTCCTTAAGATAGCGCTCTATGGCCTCTCTGAGCTTGTAGTTGGGCAAAACTTCCTCCCGTAAGAACTGCTTGTTGCAAACAGGACAGGTGGTATTCTCGTCCTCCTAAAGGCAGATGAGATAAAATCCAGACATCAATCAAATTGATTGAGGTGGGCCAACAACATAGGGAAGGGAAAATGGCTTAGAAACCTGCTTGAACGATGCAATAGTTGATTCGCTAAAAGAATGACCACAAGGTGCCATCACGGCTTTCTCCTGCGATTGCAATACAATTGAACAAAAAACCAGCAGAAAGAGGAAGAAAGCTTTAGCACAAACCATTATTTCGTATGTAACAGGATCTTCGAAGACGAATCCCAAAGATTCATCCAGAGGCTGGACCTCTTCTATTATATCCCAATTCATCTCGTTGTTAAGCTTTTTGGTCAAAGAACAGATCTTAGCTTGGATCCAACAGGCACAAGTTGTGGCACTTTTCCTGCCAGACCAACGATCGGTACTTCCACCGAATCTGCAGGGTGAGTTTTTGCTGACGCAAGATTGAATAGAGAAACAAAGATAACAAAAGAAAGGAAAAAGAAATGTCGTAAGCGTATTGGTGTACACTCCAGAACGTACACTGAACTTGCATGCAATTGGACGAGCACCATGATTGGTCAGAGCTCCGCACCAACTTAAATGAAGGCGTGTCGCATTTTGTCTTCTGCCATGTTGACGGGTAACTACAAAGCTAGGTGTCATTCCCTTTTCCTCACATTTACTTTCTATTTCCTTCTGGAAACGTTTCCTACCATAAACGCCAACCAATGCCAAACGAGTACGAGTTTCCCTTTTTTTTGCGTTGGTGACGTAACCGCTCCACAGGGGCATAAATACGCAGCGTTCCTGTCAGCTGAGGCATTCTCTCCCTTCCTTATACACACCCCACAGCAAACCCTCCCCACAAGCAGGACCTCACACCGTCAGTATCTCCACCGCCACACTCCATGGGCACGCCTCGACCCTGACACGCAGACCTCACATGCCTCTTCCCGTTCCGTACATGCGATACGTTCTCCTTCCCCTTTCTGGTTCTCACACTTCCAACAACCAGCCCACAAACTAGGGGGCAGCCATGACCACGACGATACGGCAACAACAAATGCGACGAGGAGGGGAGGAGGTGAGCCTGGCCGGCTCCCTGAGGCGAGAAAGTAAAGAAAACTGCGAAGGAAGCGGATTCTTTACCAAGCGCTGAGTACGTCTTCTTTCCCCTCTGCTTCTCCCCCTCCGACCCAGTATTCCTCTCCCTTTGGCCATTTAGCACCTGCAGGCTCCTCACCAGTGACCCACACCAGGTGTGCTTGGAGGCGACACCACCTCGTCATCCTTGGCAGACGCAGGGCAGCCCACACCTCCCTACATGCAGAACACGTTCTGAGAAAATAGAGTGTCTTGGCATAGCGAGATGCTGCCCCTGCTACTACAATAACGCAACCCCAGACCCACTGCAAAGAATCATGCCCCTCCTGGTCGACCCATTGAGATCAACGGCAAACTAAACCAATCACCACAGTCGATCGAGAGCCAGCCAGAAAAAAAAAAGAACTGCCTGTGATGACAATCGTGCCGAGTAAGTGTTCAATAAAGAGGTCTGAATGATATCTTCTCCTGTCAGTTCGAGGCTTCTAATTTTTCTGCTAAGCTGGAAGGGTTGAAGTCGGCACAGGTAGTGCGACAGATGCCAACCCAACAAGTGCCCAGTAAAGGCTGCTGATGGCAATACGAGTTTGGGACATTGTACACGGCACGCATTTATTGTCTGCATTGGACGCCGAAAGCACGGTTGATCACATGCTGGAGTTGTCCATTCTCTTCATTTTAATTTCGTTCTTCGCTTTCTTGTTCCGCCTGTGTCTCTTCTTTTCGTGCATTTCAGTCTCCCGTTCGAGAACGAGGTCGAACAGTTGGTGAAGGAATTCGAGTGTGACGATGATCCACACGATGTGCATCTTGTCATGTTTTACTTCTTCTTCGCTCTCCTCTTCAGACTCGTTGTATTCCATTACCAGTTCCGTGATGACATAGAACAGGATGTGGTAACCACGCACGATCTTGTAGACCCAAACACTGAGTCCGTCAATCAAGTAAATTTATCATCCGGGGATATCGGGTCGCATCAGAACAAAATAGGTATGTGTTGCTAAGAACTAACCACGAACCTGTACTCATGCCAAGGGAAATACTTCGCCATGAGGCGGATATGACCGGAAAGAGAAATGGTGAGGGCTCCGTAGCTGGCGATGGCAGCTCGACGGATTCCCTCACCGTCCTCCGGGTCGGACTCAACGTAGAAGCCGTAGGCGATAATAGCCGAGAAACCAGTTATCATTACGGCATCTACTTTGACCCATTGAACCCAGAACCTGAATGGGTCAAGAAGAATAGAGGACAGAAGGAAGAAAGCCACTCGAGGCCAGGTAGTAATGACGAAGACGCGCCAGGTCGTGTCGCTCTCGTCCACAGACAGCATTATACCTATGGTTGCAGTGTACAGTTCCAGCAAGATAGCCACCACAAGGAGAGAGTAGGCGAAGGCGAATGACAGCGGAGTATCTGCTCTACGCAGGCCAGGAACAGGACCTCGCCAATGCTTAGCTTTCTCCCAAAGGCCATGGTACATGCGAGGATCGATAGCTTCCGAGTCCGATTCAGAGTCTGAAGAGTGGGGCATGTGTATGTTTTGTAGTAAGGGAGGTAAAGGGAAGCAATTGCTGGCCATGGAAGCTCGCGGCGTCCGTAATTAGAGGCTGCCAATAGCATTAAGGAAACCAGGCATTCCGGCGTATAGGGGAACGTTGTTAACGCACGTGAACCTGGGGAATTTTGCACCCTTCTTGCAACCAATAGACACATGGCGTGGGGGGCCACTGCTTAGCCTGCATGCAACAATGCCCCAAAAAACCCAATATGGTCCCGTCATTCGTTGCAATCTAATGCCCGAAAGCGCTCACCTGTGCTCGCAGTAGAAAAGTGGTTTGTCTGTAACTTATCACAAAGTCTACCACTGAGTGGACGCGTGCCTCTTCTTAGCGAGAGCACATGTGACTTAATAGACGCCATTGTTCATAAACCGCGTTGTTAGGAGAGTTATTAGGTGGACAGTATTTTTCCAAGCCATCTCACGCCACTCATTGCTGCGGGAGCACATCCGTGTTAGGCACCTTAAAGCGCTGACCGCCATCCTTCTCCTGCATTTGGTTGTTAGTCAATAATAAGAATAAGAATAGACATGTCGCAAAAATAGTTGGGAACGCACCTGCTGTGGTCCTCCCGAAGACGTTCCTCGCGATTGGTTGTTTCCGCGCTGGTGCTGACCCGTGGGATAGAAGGCTGTTGCATTTATGCTCGGATTGCCCTGTCGCGGGTGAAACGGTTGCGCAGGGCTCTTCGCGGAACCGCTGCCGCTTCCCTCCTGCCGCACGTTCACGAACTCACCACCGCGCGCCGCTACCTGAGGCGGCGGACCCTGCTGGCCCTGCTGCATGTACCGATAGCCGCCTCGAGGAGGAGCCATGCCCGGTCCAACCACCTAATAGTTGTTCGAATTTAAATATATTTAAATATATACAAACGCATGAATTTTATTGGCGTGTGGCCAGCAATATTAGAGGAAATAATTCGTGGAAAAGCGAGTTACCATCTGTTGCTGTGGAATTTGGGGACCGCCTGGCCGCAACGGGTCGCCGAGGATATGCGGCGCCGGCGGGAAGGTGTAGAGCGGTTGTGTGGGACTCACGGGCATCTGATGGGTGTGGTATTCCCCCGGTCAGACCCTCCAACGCACCGACAACTCGCCAAGCAGGGAGGCGGGGGAGGGGCGTCACCATGTGGGGCTGCGATCGCGGAGCGTGCGGCGAATGGGGAGAGGCGGGCTGGGCGTGGGGCGAGTGCGGGGCGGCGTGCTCGGGCAGGGCAGCAAAGGCCGGGGGCGAGCTGGGCGGAAACTGGGGCGAATAGGCCACCTGCGGCGGGGG